>JAHQCQ010044061.1:0-15455 GCA_023539305.1 Ilex asprella | reverse complement strand
TGCAAGCCTTTGATAAGCCGAGTGCTCACAAAAGAACAAGAGGAGAAAACTCTCAACTCACAAAGCTATTGTTCTCAAAATAATTGATGTCTTATTCATTACACTAAATGGCCTTTTATAGGCCACAAAACTTGGCCTCCAAGGAAGGCATAAACAATAATTCCTAAAATCTAAAATATAGAAAATAACATAATTATTATAGTTTAAACTTGGCCTCCAAGGAAGGCATGAACAGTAACTCCAAAAATTAAAATAAAGATAATAACATCACTAATGTAGATTATTCTAGAAGATAATCCTTTCTAGAATAGTAGTATTTGGTCTTCAAATTACTTCCATGATTGTGATAAGAATCTCCCAATCTTTGACCCTTCTCCAAGCATATCCCCAAGATCTACCCATAATCTTCACAAGATTTGGAAAGATATCTCCAAGATCTTCCCATAATCATCACAAGATTTGGAGAGATAATAGCACAAGATTTCAGGAATAATTCTGGACTCTTTGACAGCCCATAATGTATGACAATTTTAGGCCATATTTGGCCCCAAATTTGGCCCAAAAGGTTCGGCCCAATGGGCCTTGTGATCCGGCCCAGTAGGATAGGGTCCAGCTTCAAGCTCCTCTTGGTTCCTAGCTTATAGCACGTATACTTCACCTGTTTCCACTTCTTTTAAGCCCATCTTTGATAAGGTGGAGTTACTTGAGTCCGTGGAGTATTCAGCCATGCTTGCTTGAACAAACCCTTGCATTGCCACTTTGATCTTCTTGGCCCGAGCTCTAGTAATTGGACCCCCCGGTACATGCAAAGGATCTCTAGCTTGGGACTCAACATTCCCCCTCTCCTCGAAAGGATTTGTCCTCGAATCGTCACCTACATCAAAATGGGAAAGATCAGAAACATTAAAAGTTGAAGAGACATTATTCTCACCTGGAAGATCCACTTTATATGCATTGTCATTTATCTTCTCACGGATTTGGAAAGGGCCATCTCCCCTAGGTAATAATTTAGATCTTCTTTGGGCTGGAAATCGTTCCTTTCTCATATGTACCCACACCCAATCATCAGGCTCAAAACTCACAGGTCTCCTTCCTTTGTTAGCTTAAGAAGCATATTGCTTGTTCTTTGCTTCAATTTGAAGGCAAACTTTTTGTGTAGGCTTCTCACCAATTCAGCCTTTCTCTTTCCATCCAAGCTACGCCTTTCTTCCACAGGTAAAGGCAACAAGTCCAAAGGAGTTAGTGGATTAAACCCATAAACAATTTCAAAGGGAGAATAAGATGTAGTA
Organism: Ilex asprella; assembly: GCA_023539305.1. Taxonomy (NCBI): domain Eukaryota; kingdom Viridiplantae; phylum Streptophyta; class Magnoliopsida; order Aquifoliales; family Aquifoliaceae; genus Ilex; species Ilex asprella. The sequence goes on along the minus strand of JAHQCQ010044061.1, from coordinate 14,166 downwards.
GACTGCACACTCCTATTATATGCAAACTCTATAAATGATAAACATTCCTCCCATGTTTTCAAATTCTTTTGAATGAAAGTGGGCAAAAGTTGAGTCAAAGTTCTATTAATAACCTCGGTTTGTCCATCGGTTTGTGGGTGACAAGTAGTTGAAAATAACATCTTAGTTCCCAATTTTGACCACAAAACCTTCCAAAAATGGCTAAGAAACTTGGCATCTCTATCTGACACAATACTCCTAGGCATACCATGTAGTCGCACTATTTCTTTAAAGAACAGGTTAGCTATATTTGTAGCATCGTCAGTCTTATGACATGCAATGAAGTGTGCCATTTTGCTAAAACGATCCACTACAACAAATATGGAGTCTCGACCCCTTTTTGTCCTTGGAAAGCCCAAAACAAAGTCCATAGACACATCAACCCAAGGCTCACTAGGAACCGGCAAGGGAGTATACAACCCATGAGGCATAACCCGAGATTTGGCCTTTTTACACGTGATGCATCTACTACAGATTCTAAAATTATCTCTTTTCATCTTGGCAGAAGTATTCATGTAGTACATCTAGGGTTTTAGCAACTCCAAAATGTCCCATCAAACCACCCCCATGTGCCTTGAGCACAAGCAACACACGCATGGAACAATTTGGCGCACACAATTTATTTTCCCTAAACGAGTAACCATCATGCATGTAAAACTTACCAAATGGGGTTTTCTCACATGCTTTGTGCAAATCTGAAAAATCAGTATCATTGATGTACATTTCTTTCACTTGCTCAAAACCAAGCAATTTGGTACTCGAAGAAGTAAGAACAGCATACCTTCGAGATAATGCATTGGCCACTATATTCTCCTTACTTTGCTTGTATCAAATGACATAGCGAAAAGTTTCTATGAACTCCATCCATCTTGCATGCCTTTTGTTCAACGTACCTTGTCCCTTGAGATGCTTTAGAGACTCATGGTCAGTGTGTATCACAAATTCCTTCGGCCACATGTTGTGTTGCCACGTCTCCAAAGCACGGACAAGAGCGTATAATTCCTTATCATAGGTAGGGTAGTTTAAGGCCGCTCTACTTAGCTTTTCACTAAAGAAGGTAATAGGTTATTTTTCCTGCATTAAAACAGCTCCAATTCCCAATCTTGAGGCGTCACACTCAATTTCAAAAGTTCTGTTAAAGTTAGGAAGTGCTAAAACTGGTGCAGAACACAATCTATCTTTAACAATTTTGAAAGCATTGTCTTGATCAATAACGCAATGAAAACCAACATTCTTTTTTATTACCTCAGTAAGTGGTGCAGTAATGGTGCTAAAGTCACTTGAACCCACGAACAAATTGATTCAAAACCCAAGAAAGCCAAAATTCAAGTGGACAAGGAAAAACTTTCCAAGACCCAATGAGAACTTGTCTCAAGAAAACCTTGGTTTGAAACCCAAGACCCAACGAGAACCTGCCCCGAGAAACCTTGGTTGCAAAGAGGCGCCACAAAGGTTGCAAGTCTTTGATAAGCCGAGTGCTCACACAAGAACAAGTGGAGAAAACTCTCAACTCACAAAGCTATTGCTCTCAAAATAATTGTTGTTTTATTCATTGCACTAAATGGTCTTTTTATAGGCTACAAACTTAGCCTCCAAGGAAGGCATGAACAATAATTCCTAAAATCTAAAATATAGAAAATAACATAACTATTGTTGATTAAACTTGGCCACCAAGTAAGGTATGAACAGTAACTACGAAAATTAAAATAAAGGTAATAACATCACTAATGTAGATTATTCTAGAAGATAATCCTTCCTAGAATAGTAGTATTTGGTCTTCAAATTACTTCCATGATTGTGATAAGAATCTCCCAATCTTTGACCCTTCTCCAAGCATATCCCCAAGATCTTCCCATTATCTTCACAAGATTTGAAAAGATATCCCCAAGATCTTCCTATAATCATCACAAGATTTGGAGAGATAATAGCACAAAATTTTGAGGATCACTTCTGGACTCTTTGACAGCCCATAATGCATGACAATTCTAGGCCATATTTGGGCCCAAATCTGGCTCAAGAGGTTCGGCCCAATGGGCCTTATGATCTGGCCCATTAGGATAGGGTCTAGCTTCAAGCTCCCCTTCGTTCCTAGCTTGTAGCAAGTATACTTCACATGCTTCCACTTCTTTTAAGCCTATCTTTGATAAGGTGGAGTTGCTTGAGTCTGTGGAGTATTCAGCCATGCTTGCTTGAATAAACTCTTGCATTGCCACTTTAATCTTCTTGGCCCGAGCTCTAGTAATTGGACCCCCCGCTACATGCAAAGGATCTCTAGCTTGGGACTCATCAGTGCTCCCCAAGCGTAGAGAGTCTTTTAAGTGTTGTGTTGTACTTGGAACGTATTCCATGGTCATCTGCTCAAGGAAGGATGTGAATCGTGTTGAAGGTGATTTTGGTAAAAAGGGTAAAGTGTAAAAATCTTTTGTTGTTTGAAGTTTGGTGAGTGATTGTATCCTGATGCAAATGAAATGGGAAAAGTGTTGGCTAATCTGAAGGGTTCATTCCAATGGGAATTGTCTTGATCCGAAATGTGTACACCCAAATGCAGGCGGTCAAGCTGTAGTAATAATCTGGTTTGAGTCCAGAGTCAAATCCACAGGGAGCTATGTATTGGGATTTCAATGTAACCAGTAATGGAAACCAAATGATTATAACCTTTGAGATTTAAAGCTGGGAGTTTTAGGAATTTTTGCTGGACATAATATAAGATGAACTATCTTTCTTCTTGCATGTAATTGAAAGCATAAATTTGAGACTAATTTCATAACAAACTAAGAAGTGTTGGTCTAAAGCCAAACTAACTTCAAGAACAACTACAAGTAAAAATATAACAATTCTACAACTAGCTCTTATGAGTGGGAGTCTAAGCCTCCATGAAACTCTCTACCAAGTCTCCTACTAAGAACCCCCTTTCTCTCCAAAAAATTGGGTACTTATTGGCTTGGAGGAGGGGACAAGAGGGTGAATTAATAGTGTATGCCGCCCTAGTCAAAGTAAAAAGCCAACCACTCTGCAGTCAGTCTATGGAGGATGTTCGAATGCCATATCACGTTTGAACGTTGTTTCTGTTTTTGTGTTATGGGCGTTCAAACGTTAAATGACATTCAAACATTTCTTCTGTCTTTGCTTTAAGGGCATTCGAATGTTGACTGGCGTTCTGACCTTTTCACACAAGTGCCCTGCGATCGTCATTGGAAACTCATTTCCATACTCTATGCATAAGTCTAATCTTCAAATGATTCCAGGGACGTTCAAACGTCAATTGGAGTTCGAACATGGTACTCAAGTACCTCAGTGTCTTCTTTCTTGGCTGCAACACGTCATGTCTCAGTAGTCTGATCTTCACATATTTCATTTGGATGTTTGAATGTGAGTTGGCGTTCGAATGTTCTTGTCTTGGTCCAAGCTTCTCCAATTTTGTTGTCTAATGTACTGGTGTTACACTCAAGTGTGATATTTGTTGTTCTTGAGCCCTTGTTCACTTTAGGACCTAAAATGTCATCATTTAAACTCTATCAAAGTACAATTAGTCTAAAAAAGGCATAGTAAAATGCTATTTTTAAGTACTAATCAGGAATGCCTACTCAACTCAAGACCTTCCTCCAATGAAGTCTAGATGTTCGATTGATTCGTGGGAAGCTCGGGACCAAAAAAGAGGTGATGATTCAAGCATACCTCGTGACAATGCCTACAGTGTATCAAGAACTCACAACCATATCCTCACCCCAACCTAGTCAAACCAAACCAATGTACACCGAGAGGAGGAAAGAAAATGAGTTGAAATGGCATACCCAAGAGGAGGTCTCTCTTGGAATAGCCAACTTAAAAGCTTAGCTACTTATACTTAATGCAAAGACAATAATGAAATGGAAAGACATTGTAAGGGAATGGAGATTTGATGCGAACCCTTAAACGAATTCAAGAACCCACATGCAAATTGATTGAAGAATCCCCAAGAAAGTTCACTAACCAGAATTATAAGAACCAAAAACCCTAGACCCAATGTTTTCAAAAAATAAGAACCCAAGGTTAAAAGTTCAAGAGAAAGACGCCACACTCAAGATTGAGCGATAAATCGATGAACGCCACAAGAAAGATTAATTTTTGATAAGTTCTTGAAATAGTTCTTGGAAGAACAATAAGGTAGAAACCTCACAATACTCATAAAAACATTATGTCTTTTACAATGCTTTGAATGCCTATTTATAGGCTGGTTATGACAAAGAAAACTTCCTAAAATAGTTTATCATATATAAGAAATATCTCTTACTTGTGGGTAAAGAAATAGCTCTTACTTTCCTAAAAGAGAAAAACACAATGAGCCCTTTAATATGCTGATCACATGTCTAATTAAACAAGGAAAGTCTTTCTTTCCTAAAAAGAATAACTCACATGCCTAAATAAATAAGGAAAGTCTTACAATTAGACCAATTTTTAAACATGCCAATTTTAAGCATAGCCTTTGCCGGAATCTTGTAGAACTTGAATCATGTTGATTGATCTTTGTTGCCCAAGTGGATCATGCTCCATGCTTGAACTTGCACAATCAGCCCATATGTTGTAAATCAGCCCATTCAATGTTTCCTTCATCCTTTTTGCTCTTGCCCGAGTCATTGGGCCTCCATTTATCCTCGACGGATCAGATTGCATTAGATTAGATGGCATTGCACCATTCCCCCTATCTTCAAAAGGATTTGTCCTCGAATCTTTGTCATCTGCAATAAATGGAGAAAGATCAGTAATATTAAAAGTAGCACTAACTATACTCACCAGGGAGATCTAGTTTGTAAGCGTTATCATTTATTCTTGCCACCACTAGAAAAGGCCCATCTCCTCTAGGATGCAACTTAGAACGTCTTTGTGCGGGAAAGCGCTCCTTTCGTATATGCACCCAAACCCAATCTCCACGCTCAAAGATCGTCTTCTTACGCCCATTATTAGCTTAAGTAGCATATTGCTTCGTTCGCCTCTCAATGTGCAATCTAACTTTCTCATTCATTTGCTTCACCAATTCAGCCTTTCGTTCTTCATCTAAATTAGCACACTCATCAACAGGCAAAAACAACAAATCTAATGGAGTTAATGGATTAAAACCATAGACAATTTCAAAAGGTGAATTATTAGTAGCAGAATGCACACTACGATTATAAGCAAATTCGACATGAGGCAAACAATCCTCCCAAGTTTTTAAATTCTTACCAATGACAGCACGCAATAAAGGAGAAAGAGTACGATTAGTAACCTCTGTTTGCCCATCTGTTTGTGGATGGCAAGTAGTAGAAAAGACCAATTTAGTACCAAGCTTACGCCACAACGTCTTCCAGAAAATAGCTCAAAAACTTAGCATCGCGATTAGACACAATGCTCCGAGGCACTCCATGTAAATGCACCATCTCTCAAAAGAACAAATCGCTACATTGCTAGCTTCATCAGTCTTATGACATGAAATGAAATGCGCCATCTTTGAAAACCTGTCAACAACAACCAACACAGAATCCCATCTCCGTTTTATCCTACGTATACCTAAAACAAAATCCATGGAAATATCTACCCAAGGTGAACTAGGTATAGGTAAGGGATTATACAAACCATGGGGCTGAACCTTAGACTTAACCTTTTTACAAGCAACACATTTCTCACAAATTTGCTCAACATCCAGTTTCATATGTGGCTAGAAAAAGTGTTCAACTAACGCATCTAAGGTTTTCCTAACACAAAAGTGTCCCATTAAACCACTCCCATGTGCTTCTCTAACTAATAACTCACGCATCGAACAATTAGGCACACACAATCAATTCTCTCAAAACAAGAACCCATCATGCCTATAAAACTTACCAAACCCTGAACTCTCACAAGCATCAAACACATTAGCAAAGTCAGAAACAACAACATATCAATCCTTAATGTACTCAAAACCAAGTAACTTTGCATTTAAAGTGGACACTAAAGCATACCTACGAGATAAAGCACCAGCAACCACATTCTCTTTTCCCATCTTGTATTTGATAACGTAAGGGAAGGTGTCAATGAATTCAACCCATTTAGCATGGCGTCTATTCAACTTACCTTGACCTTTCAAATGTTTCAAAGACTCATGATCAGTGTGGATGACAAACTCCTCGGGCCAAAGATAATGTTGCCAAGTCTCTAACACCCTCACCAATGCGTAAAGCTCCTTATCATAAGTTGGGTAATTCATGGTTGCCCCATTTAGCTTCTCACTCAAATAAGCTAAAGGATGACCTCCCTACATTAAAACAACTCCAATTCCAATACCTGAGGTATCACACTCAACTTCAAAAGTTTGACAAAAGTTAGGCAAAGTAAGTAAAGGTGTAGAACTAAGTTTTTCTTTAATCAAATTAAAAGCAACTTCTTGTTGCTTTCCCCATTTAAAGCCTACACTTTTCTTAATAATTCCAGTCAATGGTGCAACTATGGTGCTAAAGTCCTTTACAAATCTTCTATAAAAACTGGCTAGACCATGAAAGCTACGTACCTCAAAAATGGATTTAGGTGTAGGCCATTCTCGAATAGTCTTAACCTTCTCTTCATCAACCTCAATTCCCTTAGCACTAACAACATATCCTAAGAAAACAATCTGACAAGTGCAAAACGAACATTTCTTGAGGTTAGCAAATAACTGAGCATCATGCAAAGAACACAACACAAGCCTCAAATGTTTAACATGCTCATCTAAGCTCTTACTGTAAACCAAGATATCATCAAAATAAAAGACAACAAATTTACCAATAAAAGCACGCAAAACATGGTTCATTAAACTCATAAACGTACTAGGTGCATTGGTTAAGCCAAAAGGCATTACTAGCCATTCATATAAGCCATATTTAGTCTTAAATGTCTTTTTCCATTCATCACCTTCTCTCATCCTAATTTGATGATAACCATATTTCAGACTAATCTTACTAAACAAACAAGCGCCATGCAATTCATCTAACATGTCATCAAGTCTAGGAATGGGATGACGATACTTTACCGTTATTTTATTCATGGCGCAACAATCTGTGCATGTCCTCCAAGTCTCATCCTTTTTAGGCACAAGTAACACTAGAACTGCACAAGGACTCAAGCTCTCCCTTACATGACCCTTCGACATCAGCTCCTCAACTTGCCTTTGAAGCTCCTTTGTCTCCTCAAGATTACTCTTATAAGCTGGACGATTGGGAATCATTGCACCAAGAATGAAATCAATTTGATGTTCAATCCCCCTAACTGGTGGCAAGCCATTTGGGATTTCCTCGGGAAAAAACATCACCAAACTCCTGCAAAAGAGAATCAACAACACTAGGCAAAGCAGGGTTAAGCTCGTTAGTATTCAAAAAGGCCTCCTTGTACATTAGTACAATCATCGGCTACCCGGAATTAAAAGCTCCCTTAACCTCTCATTCTTTTGCATAGAAACTCACATTTTTCCTCTCTTGCTTTTTTGAACTCTCACTCTTTGAAGATTCAGTAACCTCTATGTTTTTTTCATCATTTTTTTTCACTTTCACTCTATTTCCCTCCTTTTTTCATCATCACTCTCTTTTTCCCCTCAAACTAACTTTTTAATCTCATTTGATCATCATGCACCTGTCTAGGTGTTAACGGTACAAGTGTTACAGGTTTGCCATGTATTACAAAAGAATATCTATTTCTATATCAATCATGCATAACTTGCCTATAAAACTGCCAAGGACGTCCCAAAAGCAAATGACCAGCATGCATTGGGAGGACTACATCACACAAAACCTCATCAACAATGAAGAAGGACACTAATATCTGTCAATTCACCTTAACCTCCCCACATTCATTCAACCACTGCAACCTATAAGGAGTAGCATGCTTAATAGTAGGCAAATTAAGTTTCTCAACTAATAAGGTACTAGCAACATTAGCACAACTACCTCCATCAATGATAACACTACATACCTTATTATTGATATGGCAGCGAGTATGAAAGATTGTCACGTTGTGCCTCGTTGTCCTCCTCCTTCACTTGTGTATTCAAGGCAAGCCTCGTGACCAAAATTTCACCCTTAACTGGATATTCCACTCCTTCACTCTCCTTACTCTCCACATCATCATCAGATTCACTTTCAGTTTCAAAATCACCATTATCCCTAAAAAACATAGCACGTTTATTTGGACATTGAGATGCAATGTGCCCCTGCCCAAACACTTAAAGCACTTTATATCTCTATTTCTAGAAGTTTGAGAATCATATTTACCTCGCTGCTTGCTAGCCTCTATGTCTTTGCCTTTGTTGGAAGCTTCAACTTCACCCATAGAATTTGATTTCTCTTCCTTCTTGCTCCAACTAGAATTTGGTTTCCAAGAAGATGAAGAACCCAAATTCTGCCCAAACCGAGTAGAACCCTTCTGTTTGAGTTGCCCCTCAACCTTCATTGCCATGTGTAGCATATCCTCCATCTCCACATAATGCTGCAACTCAACTACATTTTGAATATCTCGGTTCAAACCGTGCAAGAATCGTTCCATGGTCGCCTCTTGTTCCTCCTCTACCTTAACCCGAATCATGGCTATCTCCATCTCCTTATAATACTCCTCAATGCTCTTTGACCCCTGAGTCAACCCTTACAACCTCTGAAACAAGTCCCTATAATAATGAGAAGGGACAAACCTCCTCCTCATGATACTCTTCATCTCATCCCAAGTATCAAGCGGGTGCTCTCTATTCCTCCTCCTATTCATCACTAACTGATCCCACCATACCACCACATAATCAGTAAACTCCACTGCAGCTAGTTTCACCTTCTTCTCCTTTGAATAGTCATAGCAATCAAGCACTAACTCCACTTTTGATGAGAACTAAGGTGGGCCTACTCTTGAAGATCCTTTGCATGTCCAAATAGGCCAATTAAAGAAGATCAAGAAAGCAATGCAAAGATTGGTGAAATCCACTTGGGATGAAGCTAGCAAGAGCCCAACACTCAAGATGGCCTTGAAAGAAGGAGAACCAATTTTGATTTACTTGATCCAAACTATAGAAGACATGAAGACATGACTTAGAGATAGGGCCTTTTGTTGTTAATGCTTTCAATTTGTTTAAATAATTTTTATTATTAGTTTAGAATAAGTGGGTTTGAGGATGCTTAGCCCACATATGTCTCAATATTTTATTAGAACTAGGGTTTAGAATAAGTTACTGTAGCACGTACTGTTCATGCAACAATAACCGTGCACTATTCACAATTTTTGGGGTCTAATTGTAAGGCTTGAATGCCAAGTACTTTCCTTTTTCTATTTTGACATGTGATCAGCCAATTAAAAGGCTGATTGTCTTTCTTTTCTTCAAGTAAGAGTCTTAGGAAATTAAGAGATATTTCTTTACCAACAAGTAAGAGATATTTCTTAATTAGGATAGTTATTTTAGGAAGTTTCCTAATCCTTGTAATGACCAGTCTTATAAATAGGCGTTTAATCAATGAAATATGAGAGACAATACATAATGAATTTTGATTGTGAGTTGAGTTGAGTTTACTCCTCTTGTTCTTGATTGAACTTTTGAACTTATTAAAGGTAGATCACAACCTTTGTGGCATTCCTACTTATAATCTGGGTTCTTGAGACGGGTTCTTCAATGGGTCTAGATTTTAATATAATCTAGGTTCTTGAAACAAGTTCTCAACGGGTTTAGATTCTCCATCCATAGACCTGAGTTTGGCTTTCTTGGGTTGTTTCTCGAATATTGTTTTTGGGTCTCAAAGCAAGTCTATTGGGGTTCACATCAACTTTCTTTTCCCACTCCAAATAAACCTTTGGATCATTCTTGCCTTGAAAGGCTGGGATTTTCATCTTAATGCTACCCAAATTCCCATCTCTCCGATAAACATCTCTAACACCTACACAACCACCTCTACCACCTCTACCATGATCAAACCCAATCAACATGGCTTGGTCATCAAAGTAATCACCAAGATCCCACTCGTCATCATCGATAATGTTTTTGATGACGCTTATTCTGCCTCCTCTCCACTGGTGCCTAATGCCTATCATGTCTATCACCTCTTCTTCCCTCATTCATTCTCAAATTATTAATCCCATTCGCCTGCTCCTCCAACTGATTTCCCATGTCATCAAATCTCGTATTCATACGTTCAAATTGTTGCTGCATAGGCCGAAGTATGAATAGCACATCAGTACCACCCTCATCAGCTACTCCTTTATCCTTAGAAATCATGTTTTATAACCTACAAAACAATGTTAGAAATAGCCTCACAAACACTCCCTTACGTGTTTCACTCATTTCAATGTCACTCTACCCATGTGTTTACACTCTTATTGACTTTTTTAAGATAAGCTCACACACTCAGCCGTTTACCACTCAATGTTTCACCTTTGTCGTTCTTTCGCAAACTACTTAAAATTCAACCAAAAACCAATCGTTCCCACAACGCACGACTTAACAAAATAAGACACAAATATCAAAGGAAGGACCAGAATTAAAAATGAAAAAACAGAGAATAACAATGATAACAAAGAAACACAACAAAGCAAAGAAAATGAATTTGACGAAAACGAAGAGAAACAAAGATTTTAAAGCAACAAATGGATCAAGAAAAGGGTTCAATCAAATAGGATGACCTATTTTGGGATAACAATGCGTGAATGATCAGAATAGGCAACTTTAGATTATTTTTGTTCAAATCTCAACACATTTAGCACTCAAGCAAACTAACTAGCCTCATTTTATTTATTTCTTTCTTTTTTTTCTTTCCTTTTTTTTTTCTTTTTTGATATCAGATCAGAAAAGAGGCAAACTACGCGTAATTGAGCAGAAGACTTCACAATCAATTCTCTAGCAAATTTTGCATTCAATTCAGCCCATATTATGCAACCCTAATTGATATTAAAATTATAGAAAAGAACAACTAAAATTCCAGCAACAAGTCACGCCCCAAATCAAAAAAAAAATCGCAATGAACAGTCGAGATGAACAGTGCATGAAGAATTTTTTTTTTAAATTAGATGTGCTTAAATAGAAAAAGAAACACCAACCTGATTTGAGAAAACAAACCCGAGAGCTCTAATACCAAATGACGCGAACCCTTAAACAAATTCAAGAACCCACACGCAAATTGATTGACGAATTCCCAAGAAAATTCACAAACAAGAATTATAAGAACCAAAAACCCTAGACCCAATGTTTTCAAGAAACAAGAACCCAAGGTTAAAAGTTCAAGACAAAGACGTCATGCTCAAGATTAAGCGATAAGTCGATAAACGCCACAAGAAAGATTAATTCTTGATAAGTTCTTGAAATAGTTCTTGGAAGACCAATAAGGTAGAAACCTCACAATACTTATAAAAATATTATGTCTTTTACAATGCTTTGAATGCCTATTTATAGGCCGGTTATTACAAAGAAAACTTCCTAAAATACTTTATCCTATATAAGAAATATCTCTTACTTGCTAGTAAAGAAATAGCTCTTACTTTCCTAAAAGAGAAAAACACAATCAGCCCTTTAATATGTTGATCACATGCCTAATTAAACAAGGAAAGTCTTTATTTCCTAAAAAGAATAACTCACATCCCTAAATAGATAAGGAAAGTCTAACAATCAGACCAATTTTTAAACATACCAATTTTATGCATAGCCTTTGCTGGGAACTTCTAGAACTTGAATCATGTTGATGGATCTTTGTTGCCCAAGTGGATTATGCTCCATGCTTGAACTTGCACAATCAGCCCATATGTTATGAATCAACCCATTCAATGCTTCCTTCATCCTTTTTGCTCTTACTCGAGTCATAGGACCTCCACTTATACTCAACGGATCAGACTGCATTGGATTAGATGGCATTGCATCAAGATTTGAGTTAGGTAAATGCAAGAAAATACAAAGTACATGAGAATGCATTTAATACCCATTTGGAAGCTTGAAAATGAAGAACTTGAATGCATTAATGGTGAAAGCTAGAATGAAAGACTAAACTTGAAAGCAACTTGCAATAAATAATGACATTGCCCTTTTTAACTGCAAACACATAACGTCATCGTTAAAAATTCCTCTAACTTAACTCCTACCATTTAATCTCCAAAACCATAAAAGTTGAGATGATTAGCACATAAAAATCTACAAAGTTTTGGGCTAATCACACCCCAACTTAGGTTTTGCTAGTCCCTTTGAGGGTTTTAGAGGATAGGGGAAAATTGGCACCTGGGGCTCCAAGGTTGAGATTTCTCAAAATTAGGGCTAAAAAGGAAGTGGGTTATGGATTGAGATAGGGAAGAAGGGATTTGGGGGTTTGAGAGAGTTTCGAGTGAGGGAGAGAGAGAGTTAGGGTTGTAATGACAGTTGGAAGTGAATGTTTAGGAAACAAATATTAGATTAAACACCCTAACTTTTGGTGTACCAGATGAAGCATATCGGTACGGCGAACTCCAGTAGCCTCAGCGTACCGGTACGGTTTGGCTGAGTTTGCAAATTTTCTTGCTGAGCAACCCTTCACTACACTTTTCATTCTAGGACCTTCCCTATGCATTCTAACATCCTTTTTATGACCTCTACTCTACCCTAAACATATACTCCACTTGTAAACCACAAATTTAACCATCATGCCCAAGACATTACTGAAATTGCAATGCGATTTAAAACTTTGATGTACTAAATACACAAAACAAAGACTCCTATGTTTAGATATCAAAATGCACACTAACATGTAGAACATGAATTCAATTCAAACTAGCATTCCTAAATCTTTTCAAATATCTAAAACTTGAGAAATATTCCTCCATTTCGTAAATATGGAGCTGTATAACACGTTTCTCGGATTATAGACCTATGCACACATGAGCAAAACCATGGTCTCCAACACTAGTCTAAAGTATGCACATACAAATTAATTTTCAACTCGTTTGTTTATGAATTAAACAAGTAATTTGAGCATTTATGCAACACAATTCACATTCGAATAGCTAGGCAAACTCAGCTTCAATGCAAAACTCATCAAAGATCACTCTTAAGCGATGAACTACACTCAAGTTATCCTGGTATATACTCCATGTGTACATGTGAGATAGAATCTTGTGTTCAAAACAAACTGCTCACATATAATCCAAAAATGAAGTTCATATGTGAAAATAAAGCAACCTTGGCATAGTCTCATGAATAGAATGCTAGGGCATTGGATAGTACGACATAACTAATCATTACCTCCCATGCTTCTCCAGATCACTTAGGGCTTTGAGGGTTATAAAGGGGCCTTGGGGTAATATATTGGTAAATGGAATGAAAGATATAGGATAACAACGGGGATTGTTCCGAGTGAGAGATTTTTATTTCAAAAACACTTCCCTTTTCATGGGATTTTCATTCTCACTCCATCACCACACTCACTGTTTATTTTCTATCATTCCTCAAACATCTTCCTTTTATTTTGATCATTCTTTCTTCTTCTCACCCCTTTTTCTTCCTTTTCTTGGATTTTCCTCATTTTCCATTGAACACTTTTAGTGAACTCTTTGAGTTTCAGCATCATTCATCCCTTTTTGTTTGAGTTTCCACACCATACTTCCTTTACTTTTCCAATCACTCATATTTAGCTTCAAGGAACAACTAAGGTAAGGTAGATATTTTTTTCCTTTTCATTGGCCTGGTCAATTGTGTGGCAGGGAAATGAATTTCAATTTGGCTCAATCACGACACTAGGGATAATATTTTCACAAGAAAAAGGATAAGGCTCAAAACATTCAAAGATGGCCTAAAATCACTTCCACATACGCATAGGAGAGCAATATATATTTAAGATAAGTTAATTAACGACATCAATGCATCTAACCCAAACAAGCACACTGAGGCCATTGAACAAATTTGACATTGAAAAATTGTTCTTTGAGTAATTGTAAGTTCCCTCCAAAATGGTTTGGCTCTAAAGCTCTCATGGGCCCTTAGTCATCTCCACTACTTATGTCAAGCTTAGAACATGGATCCAATCCGTAAATTGCCAAAATTACGCCTTCAAAAGTAACACAAGTTGAGATCAAACATCAATACATATGTGATACACATGCCTAGGATCAAGTTCCATGGAATGCTCATGTGCACAAAGTTCACAACAAATATCAACATGTCATACAACTCACACACTCTTCATGAAG
>JAHQCQ010044060.1:384-15508 GCA_023539305.1 Ilex asprella | reverse complement strand
TAATGGGTATGAGTAGTCGTAGGGATATGGATTTTTGGTATGATATTTGGATGAGCACTGGTCCACTGATTTCTAGAGTGGAACATTCAGCATCTTCCTAAGCTTTCGAAAATTCTATCTAAAAAAACCCTAATCAAGATGTGTAACCTCAAAATTAGTACCTGTGCGCGATGATTCTGACACAGTGAACAAATTAACAGATTTCTCACGTAATGAACTCGAGTTCATATAGAAAGTCGAATGTTCCACAACAAATGGATGTTGAGAAATTGCAATAGATGGTGATGAAAACTCTTTACGAATGATCTGCTCACTCGTAAGTCCTTGAACACAGTCGTATCACTCAAAAAGAAGGGTTACAAGGATGCTGGATTGTTTTTCGGCATGATCCCTCTGACAGTCAAGTCGGTATGTGAGAGAAGGTTTAGAAAATATTGTTTTATTGCTTGTGTCAGGGTTTGCGTACTTTAGCCTTGAGCATGAGAATACTATTTATACCTCCCTAGAGTTGATCATTGTGGACAGCTAGGTCCCTTGGAGGGAAGATTCATCATTGGCTCACTTGGAAGGCAACATGTGGTGCACAGACCTTGAACAAAATACCTTCCTTTTCACGTGGCAAAAGTTTTTGCATTTAATGCTTGGATCTCCAAACATTTAATGTTCACCTTTCTAACTTTGCCAAACAATAAATATGTCTCATCTTTCTATGGGGTCATTTAATGTGTCTCGGTTGTGGGTGCGCACACACAAGAACATTTTCGTCTATCACCTCCCAAGGGGTTAGGAATTATATATCTTGTACTCCGCACATCTTCCTCATTGGTTGTTGAACTATCTTTGCAACTATTCTGGCTACCTAGGAAAGGGTGATTGATGATTGATAGTCAATCCCACTCCCAAGTAATGATTCTTTGCTTGACCTCGATCGTGGGTATACTTGCATCAACTGACCTCCACCATTTTCTATGGGAATTTAACATCATCATTTGGAAAGGAATAACCGTCGAAATAGTTGTCCATGTCTCGCCGCAAGTCAAGCAATGAACGCTCTGGGGACAATAGCGCCAAGGACAAGTATCATTCAAAGAACACTCCACGACCAAGATGCCAAAGACATGTGTCATTAGAGAACACTCCACGATCAAGATACCGAGGACACGTGTCACTCAGAGAACACTCCGCACCCAAGATGCTGAGGACATGTGTCATCCAAAGAACACTTTGTGGCCAATCATGCCGAGGACACTTGTCATTCCAAGAACACTTGCCAATAAGATGTCGAGGACATGTGTCATTCAAAGAATACTCCATGGATAAGATGTCGAGGACACGTGTCATTTAGAGAACACTATACGTCCAAGATGTTAGGCACACGTGTTGCGTTCCCCTTGATCACAAAAACGTCCTATCAACTACCCCACAGCCCTTGATCTTCATAGGGACTGGATGACGTGGCAGAGGAAGATGAAAGAACTTGAACGTCTTGTCTCTTCGTGTAGTTGTTTTCTCGCCGATACTCTAACGGTGCTGACATTCTTCCTATCCCTCAGGGCACTGATTCCTTATCTGCTAGTGTTGATGACTTCTTTGGCAACATTGAGGGAGACATTGGGAGCTAGTGTTGATTACTTGTCCGATTTTTGTTGCTTGAAGGATGCAAAGCCCTCTTTGTTTTGAATATATAAATGTTTTCTTCTACAAGTACTTGTTTGGTTGCATCTTCTCTCAAGGCTATGCCTCCTCTGGGCTGAGGTCCCAACCTTTTCAACCATGGAGAATGTCCGAGCACCCTTATTTCTTTATTAGAATCAAGATGAATTTTCGCAACAACCTTACATCTGAGGCATCGTCTTTCTACATCGGGGGTTGGTGTACTTGGCAATCCTGAACCCATGATTCGTACTCCTACAGGAGGCTTTGTTCCCTCAGTCTCTTTGGGGGCAATTCTTTTTTTGAAGTATTTTCCCCCTGGGGCCATGCTCCCTCCAAGGGAGACTTTGCTCCTTTTATTTTTTTGGTGGCAAAATTATTCCAAAAGACTTTTCCCCCGTGGTTTATTCCTTTGGGTCTTTTGGGGGGCAAGCCTTTTCGAAGACTTTGCCCCCAGGGCTATGTCATCTCCAGGAGCTTTGATCATTTTGTCTCTTTGGGGGTAAGAGTCTATTTAACGTCTTTGCCCCTGGGGCCATGCGCCTTCTACGAGACCCTGTTCCTTGGGTTTCTTTGGAGGCAAGAGTCCTTCTCGAAGACTTTGCCCCGAGGGCCATTCCGCTCTATGAGGCTTTTTCTCCTTGGGTCTTTTTTAGGGCAAGTCTTTTTCTAAGACTTCGCTCCACTTACTTCTTTGGAAGCAAGATTCTTCCTAGAGACTTTGACTTCGGGGCCATGCCCCTCTAGGAGGCCTTGCTCCTTTTACTTCTTTGGGGGAAAGAATCTTCATAGAGACTTTCCCTTGGCCCCCATGCCCATTCTTGGGCAAGCGTACTTAGCAAAAGTAAGTTCTTCCATTAAAAAATAGTACTTTTTTCAAATTCATTACATTCTAGGGCCGAAGTAAGGTATTTTGTTCCATATCCTCTAGTTGTATGATCTAGAACCTTCCACCAATATGATTGTGTATGGTCCATCCCAGTTAAGTCCTATCTTTCCATCAATCGGGTCGCAAGCATTCTCGACTACTCTTTTGAGCATCAGGTCGCCTACTTAGAATTTTCAGGGGTTCATTCTTTTATTGTAGAGTTTAAACACCCCCGCTTAGTATTTTGCTAATCGAAAGATAACCATTTCTCATCTTTCCTCCACGAGATCCATATCTAAGCTGAGTTGTTGATTATTCTTTTTTGTATCAAAAGTCTACGTCCTTAAGTGGAGAGACCAACTTCCAACGGGATTACTGCTTCTAAGAGTGAACCACCAAAAATTTCAAGTAGGAGAGGGCATAAGGTGTCTTGCTCGTCGAGGTTCGCAGAGTCACCCTATAAGACCAAAGGTCGTTCAGGAGCTCCTCCACCCATTTTCCCTTAGCCTTCTCCAGTCTCTTCTTAATTTCATTGACGATAGTCTTGTTTGAAGACTTTGCTTGTCCATTGGCTTGAGGGTATCAAGGCGTAAACTAGTAATTCCAGATTCCAAGATGCTCACAAAAAGATCTAAAAGACCCGCTATTAAACTGAGTCACGTTATCCGAGACAAGCGCACGAAGGATCCTGAATCTCGTCACTATACTCTTTTATGTCTGTGTCCCTGATATGAGTAAATAGCTCAACTTTAACTGAAGAAAGCAGGTAGGAAAAAATTTAGCTAATAAAACCAAGAAAAAATCCAACATCATTTATTCAGTCATTTGTCTTTATGATCCAACAACATCGAAACGTGAGATCCCATTTCCATTCGAATCAACCTCATTGATCATCTTCTTACACTTAGCTAACGAGCTCTCTTCTCCCAAGCTTTTGAGAATGTTCTACAACTCCTCCACCGATATCATCTCATTCTTATTGATGTCAAATACTGAGAAATCATCCGTCAAATTCTCCAAAATCCTGTCGGAATTAATGTCCTTGGTGTTCGATGACTTGATCCGAAATGTGTACACTCAAGTGTAGGTGACCAAGTTGTACTTATTATCCGGTTAAGTCTAGAATCAAATCCATAGGGAACCACTGTTGGTATTTTGAAGTAATTAGTGTCTGGAACTTTTGAGATTTGAAGTTACGATGATTATAGAGTTTCGTAGATAGAACATAAGATTCTCCCAAATGAAAGAGTCGTCCTCTAGCTCGAGGATCTGGACATATCAATCATCTGGTTGTTATATTTGTGCTTGACAGCTCAATTAACCACTATGTCAATAGCAAGTTAATCTGAGGATAAAGATGAACTGTGAGAACTAAGAGAATGACTTCAATGTCTTTGTAGAGATTTACAAGAATTTTCAGTGCCAATACTCAACCCGTCTAAAAACAAGCAGATAATCTTACAAATCATTTGGTAACTGGTATATTATTTCATTCTTAGTTAAAGCACAATGATAATTAAGATTGAAAAGTTGTCATGAAGTGTAATACTCCACATGCGTATAGTAATATAGTAATATACTATTTTAGTAGTTCTTATATATATAATGATGTAAAAAAATGAATCACATAGGTTAAAACATTAGAAATAAATATTTGGGAGACAAATAAATTTGGGAGTTTACGTTTCAAAAGCATATGAGCTTGGAAATAGTTAATAGGTAAGTTTTTAAATATTTTTAGGTCAAACTAAGGTCTTCATTGAATCCAGAAGGTCAAAAAACCTTGGGAGAGGTAATATGAGGTGCATTGGAAGCTTGGAAGTACTCCGGAATAAAAACACACTTTACGTAAATTTCGGGTAAAAAATATTTTGAACACCTCTTAAAATTTTAGCCATAACTTTTTATTATTATGCCCAATTGATCTGAAATTTTGACAGTAGATATTAGACATCTAGGGCTACAAAAGTGTATCTCATGAAAAATTTTCAATTCGACCTCAAAATGCGTCAAAACTGCCTTGGAAGTCGGAGAAAAAATCTGTCCGCTGAAGCGTACCGGTACCGAGTACCGGTACCCCGATTCCAGTAGGTTTTGGGTACCGGTACCATATGGTACCGGTACACGTGATAATTCAGGATCGCGATATAGGTCACTTTTTTTGGGCCTATAAATACTTTAGACCGCCTCCTTAGCCGTCCATACACCATTCCAAACCCTAGAAAGCTTAAGAGAGAAAGAGAGGAGGATCAAGAACACACCCATCAAGAGATTTACACCAAAATTAGAAGGTCAAACCCTAGATTTCAAGAACACCTTTCCCCTAACCTTTCATTACACTCTTCCATACCCTCTCACCCATACATTTTGCAACCCAAGAAGGAGTCTAAAGGGGAAAGAAGGGAGAGGAAAAAGTCTTTGAAGCTTGGGTATTTGACTAAAGCTCTTGAGCATTGAGGTAGAAGATTTTCTTCCATTCACTTACATTGAGGCTATGATATTATACATGTATGTTTTTCACTCTTACTCTTATATATTAGATATGAAATGCATGATTATTGATATCCTTGCAATAAATGCCATGTTTTGAACATTTTGGATGGTTGGGTAACTACTAAATTCCTCTTGTTCGTTCTCCAACCTTGGTTTTAAGAAAAATGAATTTTTCTCTATATAGTACCGGTACCGTGTACTGGTACCCCGATTCCAGTAGGTTTTGGGTACCGGTACCGTTCTGCTTCCTTATCTAAATTATATGCTAATCAGTTTTCACTTTTAAAAACTTAGTGTTTGATATTATATAACAAAATGATGTTATGATGATTTATTATGCATTATTCCTTAATTATTCTATAGTATATTACATGAGGAATTTTGGAATTTGGTAATTCCTTGAAATGGTTGTGAGTTGAGTATATTTTGGTTTCCTCATTTGTATGGTTGTTGTGATGGACTTGGATTGCCTTCAAGAGATGCCGCAGAGTGTTAGAGGTTAGTCTATCCCAATGGGGGTGAGATGGTTTCCTAGCACTTGTAGTGGGTTGTCATTTGGTAATGAAACCATTATCGTTCACTGGAGTTCGAACAAGGGATAGTATACTTTTCCTAGGAAGGGACTCGTCACTGCCATTGGGATGGTAAACGCCCTTTTCTAAAGTATTTGTGATTGTGTTTGTGATTGTGATTGTGATTGTGATTGGTGGACTAGGTAAAATCATTGGATAGATTCATGAGAAGCAATCAACATACATAGTACGGGGATGAACCAATATACATGGGATTTGTGAGTGGGTCGTTCTTGCCGGTGCATTGGAATGGGACAATGCATCGGAAGGCGCCCTCCTAAAATGACTAAAAGTTTAAAATGGTTATTGTTGCAAAATTTATTTTATTCTTTCCTGTTGATTATTGCTACCGATTAAACTTGAGATCTATTTAAAATGTCATGTTTTCCTTCAAAATGTTATATATGATATTTGCGAAATGAGACCGGCCCATTTTAAATGTTTTCTAAACCTTGTTTGGGATTGGGAGAAATTTGCTACAGAGCTTCGTGCTCACCCCCTACTGCTAACCTTTTTCAGATTATGTACTTGAAGAGGAGTTAGGAGCCGAGGAGGCCACCCAGTGGGAGACTCCAATTGATGGGAGTGTGGATCCCGAGGTGGACGCATAGAGCGCCCCCTTTTCTTTTGCACTAGACTAGGATACTCTTTTGTACACTGAGAAGTCTAGTTTATTTTGTATTCCGCTGCAAGATTTACTTTGATATTCTTTTGGAGTTGTAAATGCCATTGTTGTGCATATTCTTTTGGATGTTATTGTATATGCTTGAATGATGAAGTAAATTCTTTTTGGATATGAAGTTATGTAGTTGCTCTCATGATTGTAAATGGTCTTTAAAGTGTAATGCCGTCCAAGGGGGTATTTGGGGTATTACATGAAGACCTAGCTTGAGTACTTGCAAAGAACCAATGACTCCTCCTATGTCAAGAGTTAACGTGTCTTAGGAGAGACTCATGATTGTACAAAGTACCTCAGCTTTTCTAGATGGATTCAATCATTTAACAACTAATCAAAATATAAAACATTAAGTATAAATGAAATGCACAAATATAACTTCCAAACGATTTATACATGTACATCTCCTCTGACTAAATAGTAAATGAAAAACTACTTACTCTTTAGGGCTTTGAAAAAGCTAGAAAAGTGAGTGATTCTCATCCCTCAAAGTAAAGGAATTACAAGATAAAATACACTACACAATAAGTCTATCTTTGATGAAGAATGAGTGAAACACTACCCACCCTTCAAGGCTACAAGAGAGCTAGAAAAGTGAGAGAGGTTCACTCCTCTAGGTGAAGAAAGGTAGTTACTTTTGGAGGGTTTTTCCACTTCTAAGAAAGATGATCTTTAATAAGTTTCAAGGGAATGTATTTATAGGCAATAAGGGGAGTTAAAAGGACAAACCTAAGTGCTTAAAGTCCAAGTCCGTGCCACAAAATCCGGAAGAAAATCTAATCTTCTTGCAGCCTGTCTGGGGTTTACGTTCAAACACCAACATCGTTCGAACGTGGAAACATTTCTTCTTTGATGAACGTTTGAACGTTGTTGGAGTTTGAACGTGGTACTAATGTAGCTTTTGTCCTCCATAGTATCTAGCTGCAACAAGCCTCATGTCATCACCATAGCAATCTCCTCGAGGTTCTCAATTATTTCAACATGTTGTTTGAATATGGACTGACGTTTGAACGTGGGTGTTTTGTTGCCTCTTTCTTCCATTCTCTTCTAAAACACGTGTGTGTTGCTTGAGAGTTTGATGTTGTTGACTTTAGGCCCTTACACAACTTTTGCCCTAAAATGTTATCATTTAAATTCCATCAAAGCATAATTAATCTTATAAAAGCATAGTAAGATGTTAATTTTAACTATGCATCATTCAAGATGATGAACTCATGCAAATTGATGAACCCATCTCCATAGGAGTCGACCTCTTTGATCATCTCCTGGAGCTCTTTGTCAGTGGTTGGATTTCCGAGGCTAGCAAAGATGGAACCAAGCTCGGAGGCTGAAAATAGATAGGTGGGCATGATAGGAAATAAAAAAATAGGCTACTGGACTTAATTACAAAAAAGTACATAAAATGAGTCCTCAATAACCTAAAAAATTGCGTCTGGATCTATTGACCAAAAAGATCCCCATATTATACTTGGTTCCAATTTTCACATATTAAAACTCATCAATATCATTACCCGATGTCATGGTCTCATATAATAAATGGGCATAAACTTTCTTCTAGTTTTTATTTTTTGGATATGCATTGTGAAAATAAAATTTGTCAAATATTCAAATCAGATCAGATTAGAATTCGATTGGAGATTTTTAATTAATATTTAGATTGGACAAAACTTGATCTATTGACAGACTCACCCCTAATCCCCCATATATATCAAGCAATTACAAAAAAGACAAGCTGAAAATGAGTTTAGCTGTGGGGAAGAACACATTCTTATGAAAGTGTCTTGTTCATTGTCCCCTACCTCAAAATTTAAGCATTTGCTAACTTGGTGAAACAATGAAAAGAATACAGTGAGTTGTGCTGAAGAAACAAACATAGAAGAAATTCATATAGACTCATGCTTCTCAATAATTTTGTAATGATGACTGGTGGGTACTGCCATGGACACTCCCTCTTAATTTGGACCTGATGATGCATCCAATTTGATTTGGGGTCCTCTTTGGAAACTTAGTCTGTGAAATCCATTTTGCAAGCCCACGATTGTCGACCCGAAAATGAGAAAATGGGTTTGCCCCCCCCCCTTCCAAAAGAAAAAAAAACTAGTTTTTCAATTGGACCACCTCTATCGTTCTCTTGCATCACAATAATCGTAAAATGGGCAAAGCATTTGGAAGGCAGTGGCCTGTAAATGATTGTGCACCTTCCATTTTTGCATGTCTTAATGCATGCTAAGTACTGGTCGGCTACGGAGCACGGACAAGTACATGGACACAGATACGAGATACGAATACAATACAACATGAACACGCAGACACAATATTTCTAAAAAAATTAGAACATGGATACGTTGAAAAAAGGTTACAGATAATTGTGTTTTCTATATAAAATTATATAATTTATGATAAATATAGTGATAATGATCATAATAATCAATAATTATTAATTTTTCATAGATGTGTATCATACATATATAATTTAAATGATTGCTCTCATCGCAATAGTTTTTTTAAAATATTTTATGCATCTTTTGTTTTTGTTATTATATTTTGAGTACAACTTTAATATATGTAGTCTTAGTAATGATATGTTCTTTCATACTATAAGATACTTAATAGTCAAATTTTTCATCCTGTTAATCATATGACAACACATGTTTATTATTTAATAATAGACACATTTTAAAGAAGTGTCGGACAAGTTATCAAAGAAGTATCGAAAACATATCCGAAATTAAAATTTAATCATTTAATTATAGACATAAATAAAAGAATATTGAACATGTGTCCTAGAATATCTGAGGAATCTCGATATTCAACACATTTCTAACACACATACATCACTTTCTTAAGAATATCAGTGCTTTATAGCTGGCTGTACCTACAATTAGCTACTTTTTTTCCCTCCCTCTCTACAAGGTATCTCTCATGTAGAGATGGCAGTGGACCGGGGAAAAACGGGTATTCGTCCAAACCCGTCCCGTTTGGACCGGGGATGGACTATACGTATTGAACGGTGGACGTATACGAGGATACCCATATAAACCTGTGCGGGGATGGAGGCGGCGATGGACTTACCCATACCCGCCCCGTCCCCGTTACCCGCTAAATAAATAAATAAATAAAAATATATATTGAGTTGATTGAGATGATTTTACCAATATTATGTTGTTTGTGGACATTTGTTGGTGTTTTGTTCAAATATGCAGTATTTTGAAGTATTATTTTGGATATTTGTTGTTTGTGTTTTATTCAAATATGTTATGTTATATTATGTTGTGTTAGATTATTTAGAATGTTTTTGGATTATTTAAAATATTATATTTATTTAGCTTGGACTTGGGCAGGTACGGGGAAGCGGGGATTAAAAATTTACCCGTGGACGGGGATGGTGATGAAAATTATACCCACTAATGGGGTGGACCGGGGATGGACGGAATTTTTTTAAGCGGGTACGGGGATGGAGACTACACTCCCCGCCCCCGCTTCGGTCCATTGACATTCCTACTCTCATGTAGGTTAACACTTGGAATAAACCGAGGCTAATTACTGACCTCGAAAAAGAGTATGGGGCATAGAACACGAAGTAATTGGGCCGGCCCTTTTAGGATTCAGAATTATCGGTTTTGCATATGGTTGTAGATTATCATTAGGCCCAACGGAGGAAGTCGAATGGGCTAAGGTGAGGTCCATCTCAGCAACGAAACATATAAATTGAATTCTTTGATTTTAACCAGCCTGATCATGTTTGGTTCTTATGAAAGGCATAGAAATGGAAAGGCAAATAGAAACGAAAGGTATTATGGGCTATTTTTTTGAGTTGTTTAGAGAGAGGTGTCTCCCAATGTTTCCTCACTCTTGTCTACATATGCATGAACTTGTGAGAAATACAAAGATCACTTAGATTAATTAATAGAGAGATAAGGATATTTTTATTACTTTATCAAAGCTCAAATGAACGTCTTTGAGGTCCAAGGTGCCCTTTAATAGTTTTTTCCTTTGTTTTTCTCTTGAAAAACCCGTTAATTCCACGGTTCCCACTTGATTTCATTGTAGCTGTTTTATCGGGGAAAATGTATTAGAGGATCTCAATACCCGAAATGAAAATCACTGCACTATAAGCATTAAGATCTTTTGAGACAAGTTTTTTAAGGTGACAATATTCACAGTCACAAAAAAAATTGTGTTTTGGAGAAAAATATGTTTTTTTTTTCTTTTTTTGTGGCGATAATGCTGTCATAAAAGGTTTATTTGCTGTCGCAAATACCATTTGAGACAAGTTATTGCAGCTAAAAAGACTTTTTAAGACTCCAGTTATTACGGCGAGGTATTATGACTGCATGCTTCACCATAATAAATAATACCTCAAAAAGTCTATGGTGGTAGTGACAATCTTAAATAGTATTTGTGGCAGCAAATAATTTTTTTATAATAGCAATATCGCCACAAAAAAAAAACTTTTTTTTTTGCAAAATATAATTTTTTGTGACGATGGACACAGCCATCACAAAAAATTTATCTTAAAAATGTTAGATTAATTTCATTATGTGAAAATCATCACACAAACGGGAATATTCATATTGAATCATCAAGAACTAACACATTGGATTTGCGAAAGCGTACCTGAATCCATAACAAAATATTCAAATATCCGAATCTGAGGCTTTATAATCTTCCAGATCTACACTTAATTTTCTGTCTAATATTTCTCTCTGACAATGGGAATCAGAAGAATAGAAAAATCATCATGTGATCTAGGGACCATGACCCATATTTATAAACAATCTTGTCTGTTTATAAACAGTCACGCTTGTTCGTAATTTCTATTTTAACCCATCATAAAAATAGAAATTAGGTTTGTCTCTACACATTAATGCCTACACTTAATAATATATTAATTAAGGCCCTAAAACTTAAATTAATCACTTTAATTAGCCTAACTTTATTTGATAGCCTATAATTCACATTTATTTAATATATCAGCCCATATATTTAATTTTACTCCAACAATCTCCCACTTGGGCTATATATCTAACTTTATAAATGTGAATTATACTTTATGAGCTCATGAGTTTTACTATCAAAACTTTATATATTTTAATAATTTTGTCCATTAACCATACCAATACAAAACCAAAGCGATCGTCGTTACATATTTCGTAACTAGACCCATCAATGATCACATATATCAATGCAACTAATGACAAAGATCAAGTGTGGATGTGTAGCATGGAAATTTCATGCAATGTGATCTTAACATGCCTATTTCCAACTGATCCTCCTTAAACCTTCGTGAGATCAAACCATACAAAATCAGAGTGATTGAAAACTGAATACTTTACTGCAGTAAATAACCGTAATATTCATAACAAATGTATCTATAAATAAAAGCATCTAAAATACAAACTCCCACTAAAATGACATATCCTGAAGAGAAACCACACCCATATGAGCAGTGTGCTCATGAAAGACCTTGGGTGGTAATCTTTTTGTCAGTGGATCTACAATCATGGAGTTTGTCCCAATGTGCTCTATAGATATAAGTCCACTCTGAACTCTTTCTTTGACAACTAGGAATTTGATTTCTATAAATTGTGACTTCGTCGAACTCTTGTTGTTATTAGATCACAATACTGCTGATTTATTGTCACAAAATAACTTAAGTGGTCTTTCAATGCCATCCAAAATACGCAACCCCATGACAAAATGTCGCAACCATATTTCATGATTGGACGCCTCATAACAAGCTACAAACTCAGCTGTCATTGTGGAAGAAGCTACAATAGACTATTTAACACTCTTCCAAGATATAGCACCTCTAGCAAGTAAGTAGATATAGCCTAAAGTAGATTTCATGCTATCTCGGCATCCAACAAAATCGGAGTCAGAATATTCAATGATCTCTAACTAATTTGACTTTCGATAAATGAGCTTGAAGTTTTTTGCTCTCTGTAAGTTCCTCATGACTCGCTTGGTTGCTATCCAATGATCCTTTCCAGGATTGGTTAAATATCTATCCAACATGCCAACAATGTACGCAATATCCGGACGTGTACATACTTGAGCATACATTAAACTTCTTACTGCTGACGCATAAGGTATTTTTTGCATCTCCTAAATCTCAAAATTATTCTTGGGGTATTGACTGAAACTAAATTTGTCTCCTTTAGCCACATGGGTGTCACCCGGTTTGCAATCATGCATGTCAAACCTTTTAAGAATTTTCTCAATATAGCTCATTTGTGATAAATCAAGTGTACCCTGAGCAATCCAGTGTATCGATATACCTAACACAAAACCAGCATCACCAAGATCTTTCCTCTCAAATTTCTTTGATAGAAATCTCTTGATTTCATACAACATGTCTATATCGTTGGTGGCAAACAATATGTCATCAACATATAAAACTAAGTAAATATGCTTACTTCCACTGAACGTATGGTATATACAATCATCAACCATATTCATCTCAAAACCAAACGAAATGATAACTTCATGAAACTTGTAATACCATTGACGAGAAGCTTGCTTAAGCCCATAGATGGATTTCTTTAACTTGCAAACCATCTTATTTGCATCTCTTGATACAAATTTTTCTGGTTGCAAGATATAGATTGTTTCATCAATGTCACCATTGAGAAATGCAATCTTAACATCCATCTGATGAAGCTCAATGTCAAAGTGTGCCACAAATGCCATTATTGTCCTAAAAGAGTCTTTCGATGAAGCCGAAGAGAAAGTCTCTTTATAATCGATGCCTTCTTTTTGTGTATAGCCTTTAGCGACAAGACGAGCTTTGTATCTCTCCACATCACCTTTTGAATCCCTATTGGTTTTAAATATCCATTTGCAACCAATGGGTTTTACACCTTTAGGCAATGGGACAAGATCCCAGACGTCGTTGTCCTTCATGAACTTTATCTCCTCATTCATGGCATCAATCATCTCTTGAGATTTAGAACTTTCTAGGGCTTGGCGGAAGCTGATTGGATCATCTTCCACCGCACCAATGTCAAACTTATGTTCTTGGAGAAATACAATGTAATCATCTAACACTGAACTTCTCTTGGAGAAATACAATGTAATCATCTGGCACTGAACTTCTCCTTTCTCTAGTGGATCTCCTTAATGGCGTAGGTTTTGGAGAAGGTAGAGTTTGTTCTTCTGGAACTGGAGGTTCTTGGATATTGTTTTGATTTGAATCTGCTTCTTGAACAATGTCAGGTATAGGAGTCTGATCAATGCCAATAACAGCAGTGGAAATATCAACATATTCCTCTTCAAAAACAAAAAATCTATCCTTATCTCCCCCATCAAACTCAACATCCTCAAAGAACCGGGCGTTTTCCGTCTCAAATATTGATCTAGTAATAGGATCATAGAATTTGTAACCCTTGGATCTTTCAGAGTATCCAATAAAATAGCAACTAACCATTCTTGAATCTAGTTTCTTTTCATATGGCCTGTAAGACCTTGCTTCAGTTGGACATCCCCAAATGTGTAAGTGCTTTAGACTAGGCTTCTTGCCTATCCAAAGTTCATAAGGAGTTTTAGCAGTTGCTTTAGTTGGTACTCTATTAAGGATATACGTTGTAGTCTTTAATGCTTCTCCCCCAGAGTGATTCTGGCAAGTTAGAATGATTAATAATACTTCTTACCATGTCTTTGAGCATTCTGTTTCACCTTTCAGCAACACCATTCATGCTTGTAGAACTTCGTATGGTGTACTGTGGGACGATTCCGCACTCTTCTAGGAATTTAGCAAATGGTCCCAGACGTTGTTCACCTAAACCGTCTTACTTACCACAGTATTCACCACCACAGTTAGATCTTACATTTTTAATCCTTTTGCTGAGTTGATTTTCAACTTCAACTTTGAACGATTTGAACACTTCTAGTGATTGAGACTTTTCATTAATGAGATAAAGGTAGCCATAACAGGAAAAATCGTCTATGAACGTGATAAAATATCGTTGGCCATTCCATGAAACCATAGGAAAAGGCCCACAAATATCTGTACGTATAAGTTCTAAGACATTTGTAGCCCTGTTGGCACCAAATCTCCTTATGTTTGTTTGTTTTCCCTTTAAGCAATTTGTGCAAATTTCAAAATCTGTAAAATCAAAGGAATCTAGAATCTCATCTGACACAAGTCTTTCAATTCTCCTTTTCGAGATGTGACCTGATCGTTTATGCCATAATGATGAGGAATTCTCATTGGTTAATTTTCTTTTAACACCTCAAGTACTTAATTGCAAGGTTTCATGATATGAAGCAATTGTAACAAGCATATAAATGTTATTTACATAAGATAAAGAACCAGTACCAACCAAATTTGAATTCTGAAAAAGACTAAATTTATTATTTCCAAAAGAACAAAAATAACCAAATTTGTCCAATACAGAAATAAAAACCAAATTTCGTCTAAATGACAGTACAACAAATGTCTCATTCAAATCAAAATAAGTACCAAACTTTCATAATAACCTAAATATCCCAATTGCCTCAACTTCGACCTTCTTGTCATCGCCTATAAAGATATATCTTTTACCATCATTGGGCTTTCGGCAGCTCAGACAGCCCTGCTTGGACACACTGATGTGAGTAGTTGCACCAGAATCTATCCACCTAGTGTGTTTAGGTACCGAAGTCAAATTAACCTCAGAACAAACTAGATTAAGAAGTGTACCTTTCTTTTCACGCCAAGCATGATAGTTGGTACATTGCTTCTTCTTATGTCCCGCAGCTCCACGGAAGAAATTCTTTTCTTTATGCTGTTTCTTTGGATATGGTACCTCTGCAGCTTCTTTATCCTTCTTTTTTTTCTTCCTTTTATCCTTGGAAGTACCAGCCAGATGAGCACTTTCT
>JAHQCQ010044059.1:2009-15512 GCA_023539305.1 Ilex asprella | reverse complement strand
ACCACCTCTGGGATCAAGGACAGACAAACCCGCCTGCTGAGGGTAGTGGTGCGATTCGTCGTAGGAACAGTAACCGGTGTGGCGCCGGCTGGCAGGATCCAGTGGCAGGGGGAGGACAAAAGGTCCCCACCAAGTCAAGAAGCAAGGGGAGAAGTCGCTAAAAAAACCCTAGAGCGGGGAGCTAGTATAAGAAGAACAGTATCACTCCACCAAGATAGACAGAGATAACTCCAGGAATAGACGGGAAAAATACATGTACTCCGATCAACTGTAGGCACATACCGGCTATTTGTTTCCCCCATCCACCCAATAACTCTCCAAAATCTGAATATATACCTTCAAGGAGTAAGAAGCTCCGGTTATAGTGGACGTAGCCTCAGTCCATCGGCTGGGGCGAACCACTTATCCCTTGCGTCTTCTTTATATTTTCGTCATAATCATTCACCACATATATCCAATCGATTCAGTAATTCCCTTGAGGATAACCGGGCTTGGGCCATTTAATCCGAGTCATCATCAGCTGGTTATCTCCTCGTCGATAGATCCCGACTCAGAGGACACCACAAACTTCCCCATCGAGAACCTAGACTGCAGGCTAAAAGGGAGCAAAGGCAAATGTGATATACAGCCCGCTATAAAAAGAAGGTCCTGGCACCAAGAATTAAAGAAACCTATCCGCTACACGGAGGAACGATCTACAAAACGGAAAAGGGGGAAGAGGGCATCGGGGCAATTCTTAAAGAAACTAAACCTCCAGACCAGGAAACGGAGCCCAAAACCCCACCACGGAGGATCGAAGGGATCCAGGTCGAGTCAACTAAGGCCCGATATGACTTCCCTGAGGGTCTGGGTGTTAGGGCTCCCACCCCTGATGAGCCTTGTAGCATGTTGACCACTGGCGAGGTTGTTTTCTTTGAGGGTGCTTTCGAGTGTGGCCTTCGACTTCCCCTTCACCGAGACATCGTCCGCCTGCTTTCCCACCATGGCATGTGTCCTTCTCTTCTTTCCCCTTCGGGGTGGGCTGCTTTGATTAGCTTCTTCATCTTTTGGCGGATGCAAGACTTTGAGGCCTTTCCTACTGTTTCCGAGTTCTTCTATTTTATGGATCTCTCTTTCGATTGGCCTCCCTTCTTCTGCTCTCTGAGCTTCAAGTGGTATTTTCACCCACCTATGGTTACCGACATCCCTGACTCTCCTGAGGAGTGAACTCAACGTTTCTTCTTTGTCTCTGGGGACTCTTGGGCACCCACGGCTGGTGAAGGCGAGCGTCTCCGGGTCCCTCAGTTTTGGACCGGCTTCCGTAAAAGAGGTGAGCATTCCTATCTTCGCTACGAGTTATGTTTTTGGCCTTACCTTGAGTTGATTTTTTTTGTAGGTATCCCTGCGCTTACTCCGCTGGAGGCATTCCATGTCAGTGTGGTGGAAAAGGCTTCTCCTATCCCTTACTCTGTTCTTGTCACCCCTCGGAACCTTATCCGCTATGGTTTGGGCGGTGGATCTTCTCGAGCCCAAGCGGTGGCTTCCCTTTTCTCCTGATCAGAGTGTCAAGGTTGAATCTCTGGAAAGGAGGTTGTCAGAGGTGGAGAGGAGAAGGGATGTTCTGAATGAAGAGAGCGCCCGTCTGAGGGAGACGGTTGCCAAATTGGAGGAAGATCGCGACCAGAGGGATGCTGCTTTGTGAGGGTGGAGGGTTTGTCTGCAGCTTCTATGTCCTGGTTTAGATGACAGCAGCTTTCACGTCCCTGTCGGACGTTCATGTTTTTGTGACTCTTAAAGTCATAGGATAGCTTTTTCCCTTTTTTTTTTGTAACCGCTTGGGGGGCACTCTTGCCTTTTTTTTCAATGAAAGAATGCTTTTATTTTTCCGCGGGTTTTTTTTTATGAGATCTTGGTTATCTCCTTCCCCCCCAGCCCCAAGCGAGGGCTTGCATGTGCTGACAGTCGATTGGGGCTGAGTAAGTTAAGGTTTAAGGGCTCTTCGTATTTAGGCAACTTGGCCTGTTGAGTAAGGATGTTCTGATTGTCCTTTTGCTAAGTTGGGCCATTTTACGAGCCCTTTTAGAACTTTAAGCTGTGGACCTTCAATGAAGCCGGACCTACGGGCTGTCTTAGGCTGAAAAGCCTGGATTCCGAGTCTACGGGGCTCTCTTAGGCTGAAAAGCCTGGATGCCGAGCCTACGGGCTCTCTTAAGCTGAAAAGCCTGGATTCTGAGCCTACGGGCTCTCTTAGGCTGAAAAGCCTGGATGGATGCCGAGCCTACGGGCTCTCTTAGGCTGAAAAGCCTGGATTCCGACGGTTACTCTCCTTGTGAGGACTTCAAAAAGTTTTCATTGATTTCTCATAACAAGTCTTTACAATTGGCTTGTTTATGATTACAATAGCCTCACCAGGTTTTACTGATAGTAGCGCTTCAAGTGATCTGCGTTCCACGAGTGCGGCAGGTCTTTCCCCTCCTCGATTTGCAGCTCATAGTTTCCTGGTCGGACTATCCTTTTTACGACGAAAGGCCCTTCCCAGTTAGGCCCGAGCTTACCATGGGCCGGGTCTTTTCTGGCTGGGAGCAGCTTTCTCAACACCAAGTCGCCTTGTTGGAAACTTCTCCTCCGAACCCGTCTGTTATAAAATCTAGCTGTATTTCTTTGGTAGGAGAAAATTCGTTGCAGCGCTTAGTCTCTTTTCTCGTCGAGGAGTTCGAGGTTGATCAGCAGGGATCTCTCATTCTGCTCTAGATTGAACAGGTCGGTTCTGACAGAGGGCATGTCTACTTCGACCGGGGCCACCGCCTCAGTCCCGTATGCTAGGCTAAAATGGGTCTCGCCAGTGGCGGTGCGCACTGTCGTCCAGTATGCCCATAGTACTCCCGGGAGTTGATCTACCCATTGGGTTTTGGATGCCTCCAACCTTGTCTTGAGAGCCAGCTTGATTGTTCTTATTGTCACTTCGGCCTGCCCGTTGGACTGGGGGTGAGCTGGGGCAGAGAAGTAGTTTTTTATCCCCAGCTCGGCGCAGAAACCGGTGAATGTCGGATTATCAAACTGCTTCCCATTATCTGAGACTAGCGCCCTGGGGATGCCAAATCGGCAAATAATGGATTTTCAGACGAAGTTCTTTATCTTATGTGTCGTGATCCTAGCTAGGGGTTCAACTTCGGCCCACTTTGTGAAATAGTCGACTACGACAATAACGAATTTGCATTGTCCTATCCCTACGGGGAGGGGTCCCAGGATGTCCAATCCCCATTGCTGGAAAGGCCAGGGGCTGACTACCGGAGTTAGGAACTCCGGCGGACAGTGTGGTAGGTTACCATGCATCTGGCACGCTTGACACTTCTTCACCGTTTCTTTGGCATCTCGGGACATGGTTGGCCAAAAATAGCCTTGTCGTAACGCCTTGCTTGCAAGGGTTTTAGCGCCGATGTGGTTTGCGCATATGCCTTCCTGGATCTCTCTCAAGATGTAATCTACCTCCTTCCCTGTTACACATTTTAGTAAAGGAAAGGAAAAACCCCTTTTATATAGGTTACCTCGGGCTATCGTGAATCTGGCCGCCCTAGCTTTTAGTTTCGACGCTTCCTTCGGGTCGCCAGGCAACACGCCGTCTTGTAGGTATGATATGATTGGGTTCATCCAGGAGGTATTCTCCTCGACGGCCATGGCTTGTTCCTCGTCTTCTGGTTCCTTATCGAGCCGCACGCTGGGTTCGGCAAGGGTCTCGATGGGTACGCGCCCTGGTGACTCAAGTTAGGCAGTGGAAGCTAGTTTGGCAAGAGTGTCAGCCCTGGTATTGGCCTCTTGGGGTATCTAAACCAGCTCGACCAATACGAACTTTCTCAGCAGGCTGCGCGCTTTCATCATGTATAGGGCCATCTTCTCATCTTTGGCGGCGTATTCTTCCTCCACTTGCCTGACTATCAACTGTGAGTCGCTGTGGATCACTATTTGTTGCGCCTCCATCGATAGCGCCAGATTTAGCCCTGCTATGAGTGCTTCGTATTCTGCCTCGTTGTTGGATGCTTGAAAGTCGAATCTTAAGGCGTACTCTAGGTCATACCCTTCCGGCGAAGTAAGAATGAGGTCGGCCCCGCTTCCCTGTGCGTTTGACGCTCCGTCTACGAACAGCCTCCAGGTCGGAACATCGGGAATGCGGTCCTGGTCCTCTTTACTTTCTTCCGGCTGTGGGGTGAACTCTGCGAGGAAATCTGCAAGGACCTGCCCCTTTATAGCGGCTCTGGGCTTGAACTTGATATTGAACTCACTGAGTTTCATTGCCTACTTTACTAGCCTTCCAGAGGCCTCGGGCTTATGCAAGACCTGCCTCA
Source organism: Ilex asprella (assembly GCA_023539305.1). Taxonomy (NCBI): domain Eukaryota; kingdom Viridiplantae; phylum Streptophyta; class Magnoliopsida; order Aquifoliales; family Aquifoliaceae; genus Ilex; species Ilex asprella. The sequence continues at coordinate 11,193 of JAHQCQ010044059.1, read as the reverse complement.
TTGGCTGATCTGTTGGAATTTCAATTGTGTGGGCCTGGAAGTATGGCCTCAGCCTTCGAGCAGCCACCAGAAGGGCCAAGACGAGCTTCTCCATCTTGGGGTATCTCTCCTCGGCTCCACGGAGGGCGTTGCTGCAAAAATTAACCGGCTGCTGCGCCCGGTCTCGGTCTCTCACTAGTGCCGCGCTAACTGTGAAATCGGATAAAGCCAAGTAGAGGGTGAGTGCTTCTCCTTCTCGGGGGCTTGCCAACACCGGCGTCGAGGCCAAATAGTCTTTAAGGGCTTGGAAAGCTTCTTGGCATTTCTCATCCCACTGGAACGCCGACTTCAGGGTCCTAAAAAAGGGTCGGCACTTGTCACTAGAATGTGATACGAATCTGTTGAGTGCCGCTATTCTCCCGGTCAGTCGTTGTATTTCACGGGTGTTAGTGGGGGCTTTCATCTCGATGATGGTCGTCACTTTTTTTGGATTTGCCTCAATGCCTCGGCTGTTGACAATGAAACCCAAGAACTTCCCTACGGATACCCCGAAGGCGCATTTTGCGAGGTGCAGCTTCATCCGGTAGTGACGCATGATCTCAAACGCCTCTGTGAAGTGTTGGATATGCGCTTCAGCTTTGAGTGATTTTACGAGCATATCATCGATGTAAACTTCCATGGTAGAGCCCAGCTTTTCTCGGAACATTCGGTTGACCAGCATCTGGTAAGTAGCTCCAGCATTTTTTAGTCCGAAAGGCATGACTTGGTAGCAGAAGGTGCCCTGTTCTGTGACGAACGAAGTCTTCTTCTGATCGCTTGGGTCCATTTTAATCTGGTTGTACCTCGAGAACGCGTCCATGAAGCTGAGCAGCTCGTGCCCGGCTGTGGCGTCGACAATTAAGTCGATCCGGGGTAGCGGAAAGCTATCCTTGGGGCATGCCCTATTCAGGTCGGTAAAATCGATGCAGAGCCGCCATTTTCTATTAACTTTTTTCACGAGAACGACATTTGCCAGCCAGGTCGGGTAATCGACTTCTCTGACGGCTTTTGCGCGCAGTAGCTTCGCCACTTCCTCATTGATCGCCTTATGTCGTTCTGGGGCGAAACTTCTCCTTTTCTGCCTTACAGGCTTACACTTCGAGTCGATGCTGAGGCGATGCATGATCACTGATGGGTCTATTCCTTCCATATCTTCTTGTCTCCAAGCAAACGCGCCCACATTATCCTTTAGGAACCTGACGAGTCTTTCTTTGATTGAGAAGGGTAGCATAGAGCCTACGAAGACGGTGTGGTCCGGGTTCTCGTCTAACGGTACAGGCTCTAACTGTTCCGTCGGAGTGGGTCTTATCTCCAGCTTGTCCCTCATATCCAGGTCCTCTAGCTGGACTGACTCGACCTCCCTTTGCCTCATCGAGGCCACATAACACTCCCTCGCTAGGCGCTGGTCTCCCCGGACCGATCCCACCCCATTTTCGGTGGGAAACTTCACCACCAGATGGTATGCAGAAGGTACTGTCTTGATTGAGTTGAGGGATGGCCTTCCCAGCAAAATATTGTAGGCCGAAGGTGCGTCCACAACTAGAAAATGGGTTGTGGTTGTGGCCTGTCGAGGTTGGTCTCCAACTGTGAGGACAAGCGGGACGGACCCGATTGGTAGAACTTTCTCACCCGAAAAACCTATGAGGTGGGACCTCACGGGTTCGAGTGTGGACTTATCTATCCCGAGCTTTTCGAATGCTGACAGGAATATTATGTCTGCCGAGCTCCCGTTATCGACGAGTACCCGATGTATGGTTTTGTTTGTAACAATCGCCTTTATGACTAAGGGGTCATCGTGCGGGAGGTGGCATCCTTCGAGATCTGCGTCTGAAAAGGTGATTTCGTCCTTTCGACGTGGAACTTTTGCCATGACCTGGACGTCGGGAACGTCCCGAGTTCGTGCCCTTCTAGCATGTGCCTTCCGCGCCGAACTGGTTTCACCACCCCCGGCGAAGCCTCCGGAGGTCATCCGAATTTTGCCGATGGCTTGTTGGTGTGGTTGGGGCGCCGCTACGGTAGCTCGGGCTTCTCGTCCAAGGTTACCCTGGGCCCTTCCGTCTCTCGCCACATATTGTTGTAGGTGGCCCCTCTGGATGAGGTATTCTATCTCTTTTTTGAGTTGGATGCAATCGTTGGTTTCATGACCTGTATCTTTGTGGAACTCACAGTATTTCGCAGGGTCCCGTCTGCTAGGGTCGGACTTCATCCGTGGTGGCCACCTGACGAATCTCTCGTTCTGGACTTTATGGAGTACTTGAGCAATAGAGGTAACGAGGGGTGAGAGCCGTGCTGGTGCGAACCTCGGCTGTAGGTCCTGTATGGGTGGCCCTAGGCGGTCCCGGACGTTACCTCTTTTCTTCGGGGAGGGCTCCCTCCTCCTTCTAGGTGAACGCTCCAGTTTTGGGGATCGGTCCAGCCTTCCTTCTTTCCTGGGGCTCCGGTCCCTCCTCTTCTTGTCTCCCTCGATCGGCGCCGAATTTCCCCTTAGGTGAAGGGCCTCCTCTCCATTGATATATTTTTCGGCTTTAGCCAGGACCTCCGCCATGGTGGCTTGAGGGTTCTTGGCTATCGAAAATAGGAGGTCCTTAGATTGCACGCCGAGCCCTGACATGAAAGTGGTTAGTGCGAACTTGTCGTCCACACTTTCTACTTTTAGGCATTCTTGGTTGAAGCGCTAGACGTAGCTCCGAAGGGATTCGTTGATTCCTTGCTTGACGCTTAGCAGGTGATAGGACGGTTTCCGGTATGCCCTTGCTCCGATGAAATGTGATATAAACTGGATGGACAGCTCCCTGAAGGACGAGATCGATGCGGGTTGCAGTCGATTGAACTAAGCTATCACCGACCCCCTTAAGGGCTTGTTTGGTATATTTTTTGGGAAGGGTTTGTATTGGATTGTCCAAACTCGGGTTTGACCCAAAGATGGGATTGAAAGATGGGTTTGAGGGGGTTAATGTTGTCCAAACCTATGTTTGGTATGAGCAGGAATATGACTATTATGATAATATATTTGTATATAAATGACTATTTTGCCCTTTACCCAATTTATATATATGAGGTATATATGATATATAGGGGTATAAATGTCATTTGTATGCTAAACCCACATATGAAACCCACCCCCTTTTGGGTTTCATGAAACCCATGAATGAGGGTTTCATGACCGGGCCAAGACCGGGCCGGGTTTGGAATCCTATCCCTATTTGAGACATACCAAACATGGGTTTAAGGGGGTTTACTCCCTAACCCATGTTCCCAAACCCCCCCAAACCCTCATACCAAACACACCCTAAGGGTGATGGCAAAAGCTCGGCAGCGTATTGGGTCAGGGTAGCCTTGAAGCTCCATTTGGTTCTTGTAGGAGTTCAGGTGGTCGACCGGGTCTTTAGTTCCATCAAACGCCTCTACTGACGGCACTCGGAATTTCTAGGGGAGGGGAAAACGTAGGACCTCAAGGGTGAATGGTGACTCAGTTTGCTGGACCAAGGCGTCCATAACGTTGGTGCCCTTTCCTTTGACTGCCTCTTTCATGTTTCCCAGCTCTCGCTGCAGCTCGTGCAGTTTCTGCCCCAGAAGGTTATCCATGACATCTAGCGGGTGGCAAGGTATGCTTTCTTGGTTGGCGGGCTTGGCCCTGCTATGGGCCTCATCTTCATCACGCCCCTCGGGGCGTCTCCTCCTGTGGTTTTCTCCTGAATGGCTATGCTCATGGAGTTCAGTGACTCCGTTAGCCAGCGCTTGGCGCTCCTGAGAAGGGGCATCGCGCTCGCCCCCGGGGAGGGGCTCCTGGCGTGCTGGCAGGGGTTAAGGGAGCTGGTGTGCTTGTATCCACTTCATCAGCTCCTGGTTCTGTTTCATTAGCTGAACCGTAGTTCGACGGTAAGCCTCTAGCTCGTTGGGAGGAGGAAGGTTCGCCGGCAGGGGCGATTTTCAATGTCTCCTTCTGCGGCCGGAAGATTTTCTGGCAAACTCTGATGGGCTTGGGGATTGGCGGGAGCTTTACTCATATTCCGAGTTGAGACCATCAAACAAATAAAGATTCGAAGCGATGTAAAACGTTCACACAGACGGCGCCAGCTGATGATGACTCGGATTAAACGGCCCAAGCCCGGTTATTCTCAAGGGAATTACTGAATCGATTGGATATATGCGGTGAATGATTATGACGAAAATATAAAGAAGACGCAAGGGATAAGTGGTTCGCCCCAGCCGATAGACTGAGGCTACATCCACTGTAACCGGAGCTTCTTACTCCTTGAAGGTATATATTCAGATTTTTGGAGAGTTATCGAGTGGATGGGGGAAACAAATGGCCAATATGTGCCTACAGTTGGTCGGAGTACATGTATTTTTCCCGTCTATTCCTGGAGTTATCTCTGTCTATCTTGGTGGAGTGATACTGTTCTTCTTATACTAGCTCCCCGCTCTAGGGTTTTTTTAGCGACTTCTCCCCTTGCTTCTTGACTTGGTGGGGACCTTTTGTCCTCCCCCTGCCACTGGATCCTGCCAGCCGGCGCCACACCGGTTACTGTTCCTACAATGAATCGCACCACTACCCTCAGCAGGCGGGTTTGTCTGTCCTTGATCCCAGAGGTGGTCCCCTTGCTCTTCTTCACGCGTGGCCTGGTGGGGTGCACTCTTGTGTTTAGGGTACGACCTGGGTTGGGCCACCATATTCGCCTGGGCCTTTCCCATCCGTTGGATGTGGGTATTTCCCCTGGGCCAAACATCGAGAAATCTAAGCGACCTGGGCCGGCCAGACTTCTCTTCTGAGGGTGGCCCGTATCCTAAAATTTCATCCCATTCAATATACATTTTTTCTTTTTGGGGGAGGGGGAGGGGAAGGGGTAGGAAGACTTGAAACCTTGACCTTAGAAAGACAAAATTTGCATAATGTAAGGAATACCATTAGACCGAAAATCCATTGAATAAACACTTGTCCGCTGAAATTGTTTATATTTCGTATGCTGAATTTTTCTACAAGAGTGTTACAGAAACCTTAATGCTTTCCAATTATCATTGTTTTTGATGCAGCAATAACATTAACACAAAGTAATCATGGTTTCTTATTGTATTGAATATACACACACAAAACCTTGAATCTTATAATGAATAAGACTTGTAGTAAATTCCCATGCCTATAAATATTGCACAAAGAGTAGGCCCGACAGTAGGGAAACTGAAGCAGGGGTTTTAGGGCCACCCCTGCTTCAAGGAAGGCCCCCAAATTTCTTGGACCTTCAAGTATGATCTAAATAAAAAATTGAAATATGGAGGCCGGTCTACTTATATGAATTTGTTTGGACTTAAGTCCGTGAAGAAAATTTATTTTTTATGAATTTTTTTTTGTAAATTTTACCATACTTTTTTTTCCTTTAGAAGTGAAATAAAACTAAAAATTTTAAAACGTTTGACTAACATTAATTTTTTTTTTCTCTCATATCTATCTATATCCATTAGTAACATTAAAAATAAAAAATAGTAACATTCAAATACAAAAAAAAGTTATCATTTAAACACAAAAAATAATATCATTTAAACACAAAAAAATTATAACATTTAAACATAAAAAATAGTAACATTCAATATTAATATTTTTTAAAAAATAATAACAGTAATATGTTCAACAAAAATGTAACATGTTCAACAAAAATAGTAACATGTTTAATAAAAACAGTAGCATGCTCAACAAAAAAAATAGCAATATTAAACATTGAACAAAATTGAAAATAAAAATAGTAACATTCAAATTCATAACCAAAGGAAAAACCTTCCAATTCTTTAGCATCCTAAAAAGTAACACTAAAAAAATAATAACATGCTTAATAAAAAATAGTAACATGAAAAAAAATAATGATATGTATTAATAAATTACGTTTTAAAATTGATGTTACTATGCTAACATCAAGTACTTGGCGTGCACTACCTATGTTACTTTTTCAAAATCTTGAGCTCGTACTCCTACTTCAACATTCATCCCTTTCAAATTAGTTTCAAATTTCGAAAGTCGATTATTTAAATATATAACAGACAAAATAATGACTAAGAATTTAAATTTGAAGTATTATGAAAAACTTGTAATTGAAAATTACCATCGTAAATCAAGCATTCATATATTCAATCATTAGCCTCCATATATAGCTCCTTGTAGATAATGTCTTCAACTTTCCACAACTTACCAAATTAACACTGTTAAGGGTATTTTTGATATTAAAAAAATGTACTTAACTCTTTACTAATAAGATTAAAAATGAACTTACTTCCAAATAAGTTTCCTTGACGAACCCAAATCATTATAAGTTCGTCTATGAGGACTCAACCCCAATTTTCCCAATAAAAAATTCTGACCCTAAAAATAAGCTCTAAAAAGTCCTAAGCAACTAAGAAATGCTAAACAAGAGGTGGGCCTAAGAGTCCAACTCATTAGCCACACAATAATATTTGAAATTAAAACAAATATGTTTTATTGATTTTTTTTTTTACAAGTTCCATTCAAGTTAAGCATATCACTCTCTTTTAAAGTGTAAAATTAAAATTAGTTTCTCTATCTCATTTTAAACCAACCAAACTTATATTTAATGAATAAATGACAATTTGTAGATAAAAAAATTAATAAAAATATCAATGACGAGATAACACAATGTACTGAGTAATCTTAAGTTAAAAAAATTTGTGATTTTCTATTTAAATTGAAAATATAATATGAAAAATTTCAATTGTTTCTCTACTATCGATGGTCAAGATTAGTTTTTAGACTTAAATATTTTAGCAAAAAATTTATAAATAAAAAAAAACATTCTACTTGAAATATTGAATTATATGAAAATGATAGATTCTTTTTTGAAAGTATTTTTTTACACAATATTATTGACATGCTGTAACATTTTCTTTTACATTTAAAAGCTTTTCACCATTAAAACTAATAAAATTCTCTATAAGATCGACTGTATATGAGAATGACTAAGCAAATTCATTATTCATCGATCAAAAAAATATGTTAGTCAAACTTAATAAAAAATGTAATAACAATTTTTTATCTCAAAAGGCCAAAAAAAAAAGAATTAAATTATTTTTAAAAAATAAAAGGCGTATTTTATATTGGTTGCTTTAGCCTCTAATTGTATCGAGTTGCCTTGATTGCACAACAGAATAAAAATCTTATTTATCAAAAAGTAACTAAAAACAATTAAAACACATATCTAATGGATATTTTGACACCTTTTGTTGTGATTTGAATTGAATGCACGAAGGTTTTAGTTAGGTATGTCAATAGACTGAAGCGGGGGTTGGCGGGTATCTTTATCTCCGTACCCGCTTAAAAAATCTTAGTCCATCTCAGTTACACTTCCACTAACTGGTATGATTTTCATTCCCATCCCTGTCCGTAGAAAAATTTATAATCCTTGTCCCCGTCCACGCTTCCCCCGTACCTGCCCAAGCCCAAGCCCAAATTCAAGCTTAAGCCTATTTTATTCCAAATAATCCAAAAATTATAAGAAACAAAAATTGAAATTGTTTAAGCAAAACAGTAACAATTTAACCAAAATAGTAAACTGTACCAAAAAAAAAACATAAAATGCTTCTGTTATCAACTAAAGATCCTGTACATCAACTGTTTTTGCGCTTGTAGCTCAACTCCTGCTCAGTCTGATCCACTGCAGCATCAGAACAACTCTTGATCAAAAAACTCAGACCTCCAATACTAACCAAACTGCCAGTAAACTCCAATCCAGATCAATACAAACATTCCACAAAGCAGACTAGTACAAAGAAATCAGAGCAGAATGCTCAGACTGCATACACCAACTATCCAGACACCCCTTCTAATTCACAACATACATAGCCCAGTCAAACTGTCAGATGAGAAAACCATTGCCAAAGTTGGATTTAATCCTTCAAGAGGATCAAAGCTATTTATCCTTCGAACACAGACCAACACCCCATGATTCGCAATCAAACAGACAAGAGCAGACAGACCAAACCAACTGCTCAGTCTCAACCAAACAAAAACAAATGGTCACCCAAGTTGGTTCTGAATCAACTTGCTCACCCATGTTGCAGACAGACACCAAACCATAATTTAACATAATCTAAATAATCTAACATAATCTAACACAACATAATGTAGCATAATATATTTGAACATAATACAAATATCAAATATCCAAAATACTAAAATTTGATATAATTCAACATTGCACAACATTACACAAATAACATAATGGGTGGTAGAATCATCTCAATCAACTCAATCATCTCTTGATACTAGCTTCACACCAACTCAATCATTACTTAACAACATCGGTGGTGGTAAAATCTACTTCTTCAATAGCATTTTCTTGTATCCTTAAAATAAAAAAAAATTAGATTCTTCCAAAGAAAAATTTTCAACTAAAACGATATACTTCATCATCAATATCAAGATCCTCCGATAATGTGTAGCTCTTCATGCCTGTCCAAATAGATGAACCTAACAAAAAAAAAAAAAATTAATGCATTAGTCATACTTTATCCCCCAAAAAAACTAGGGGGTGAGGAGCCACCAAAGAACGAGATGCTCATCAATACTGACCAACTTGTCGTACCTTTAGGCCACCAAAGCACACTGTTCATCACAGAAGACTAGGCCGTGTGGAGCCACCAAAGCAAACTGTTCAGCACCTTTGTGTAGTTTAAATTTTATTTTTGAGGAGTCAATACATTTTAAATAAACATAACACAATAGCATCTGTCCAAGAAACTCACCATTTAATCTTTGAATTATGTGCATCCAGAGAAGCAAGTCGCACTACAAGAAAAATGGCCTTTTGTGACAATTTTTACGACGGATGTGTTTGCCGTCACAAAAACGTGTTTGTGTTAATATTTGTGGCAGCTATTTTTTCTGCCATAAATAGTGTTATAAACTCAAAATATTTTTTTTGTATTTGAGACAACTGTTTTTTCTGCCTCAAATAATATTTTATAAATTTAAAATAATTTTTTATATTTATGGCAGCTATTTTTCCTGTCTTATATAATATTTCATAAAACATTAAAATGTTGTTTTAGATTAAAAAATAGTTTAAAGAAGAAAAAATCTAAAAAAAAAAATTATGGGCAACAACTATTTTTCATGGTATAAATAATATTTTATAAAATTACGTAGTTTAACATCAAAAGACAA
>JAHQCQ010044058.1:0-15515 GCA_023539305.1 Ilex asprella | reverse complement strand
TCAATATTATCATGAATTATAATACATTGACAAACGTGAAATATAGAATCAATTAAAGTCTTACTTAAATTTCCTTTTTGCTTTTCAGCTTATTGATGACTAGAGAGTTCAACACTTCAATAGCATCGCTCGGAGAGGACAAAGGTTTAAGCAACATTGGAACCATTTCTAAGGCAGGAAGACCTAAGAATAAAGCACAACGAAGATAAATTTGTTTGAACAGATACTTGATTTCCCAAAAGACATTAGCTAGCACATTGTTATGAGCTCAGTTGACAAGCTTTTAGTCACACGTTCAAATTTAAGCACATCTATTTTGGGCCCCCTCCTCTCGACTAATAGGGACCGACATAGGTGGAGGCCTGCCCCTTCTACTTGATTTTGAACCGAATTAATGTCAACCTTGAGGGAATTCGATTGGAAAGGAATATTGGTTTTGTAAAGTTCGATTGCATTATTCCAACCATTGGTAATAATGTGATATGCTAAGTTTTGGCATGATATTGTGTGATTAGTACGATTTTGGTATATTTACGAAACGTTTAACAATCTAAGTCTCGGGAATGGATTGGAAACCAAGAACCACCAAAGCCACAAAAGTTGTCATACATGTTGGGCACACCAATTCCCTGAATCACAATCACGTAAGAGATCACCCTTTCCAAAATATTTGGCTTTCATGATTGCCTACCTTGTATGCTTATCATCATGCCTTCCACTAAAGTGTTAAATCCACTAGCTACCAAGTGACATCCATAAAATAATCTATCCACTAACTTTCTCAGTCTAAACAACCCAGAAAAGCTAGCTTTGTTTTGGACCTTGTCATCCTTTGGTATTCCTCTTCTGCACGGGGCGTTCATGACACCTATCTCCTCATCTTTCCTTTTTCTTTGTTCCACTTACTCATGAAATCTTCAAAATTACTTCTAGGCAAAAAAACTGCATCTTGCCCATCCAATTAAAACCCAGGATCAACAGATTCTTCAGGGTTTTGGATGAATTTGGGTTAGAAACACAGCAGAAGACATGGAAACCAAAAAAAACCTAGAGATAAGTCACAGATTCTCTATCTAAATGGCTAAACCCTGCTGTCCCTACCCTAAACCCTGAAAAAAAAAGCATATGGAGATCGAATATTATTTTGTTCATAATTACACTCTGTTGGGCAGCTTCTTGTCAAGTTTCTCTCCACTAAAGATGAAATTGAAGACATGACTAAGCCATGATTAGCCCGACACACTTTCATCAGTGACAAGTTGCGCCTTCTGCTCCCTTCCATTATGAACTGGCCCAAAATCTGGAATAATATCACAAAGCTTCAGCCCATTTTTCCTCTCTTTACCTTGAAGTGCATAGAGCTCATGTACAATCTCCTGTCTTTCCAAGTCACACGATGAAACCCCAGCCACATCATCATCTTCTATCTCCCGAATAGTGTACCAAAAATTCGTCCTACCATATAGCCTCTAAAGCCTTTTCTTGTCGCTAAGATCCTCTCCAAGCCTCGAAATAAACCTGAGTTTAATCTGATAATATTTACCTTGGACTTTGACATTGAATACTAATGGAATAACACCTCTCACATCTATCCACCCTAATAATAGCTTGGAACAAATTATGCATAGACGGTGTCTCGATCAATCTCCATCAAACTGCCACACCACTCTCCAATTTTCCTAAAGAAATCTTCTTTCCACAGATGAAAGGGTAAAACTTTAATTCCAATCCACCCTCCCAAAAATGAAATCCTATCTCTTCCAACATTTATTTCAAGAACCCATTTGGATAATTTCACTATACCCGCCTTCTCTGTAACAATTTCTTTGATCCTATATATATCAATTGCACAATCCACATTCTCACATAGCTTAAATCCTATCTGTAACAAATAGCTTATTTTCAACAATCTTCCTTGTTCCCAATCCCATAGAATGTTACTGACGAAAGTAACAAAATTCATACTGACGGGAAAACGACAAGCTTGACAACAAAAGAAATCAATGAGTTAAGAAGCCAGCAGCAAGCTAAGTATCTGGAAATCATTTTTTTGTTATGCATAACTAATGAACTAATAGAGAAGAAAGCTCCCAAAACGTGCAACATATTCAAAAATTAACAAAGATTATGCGCTCACACACTATAAGAGAAACAAGTCAAATCAAATCCATCGTAACCAGTATGGCGCTATCGAAGCGGAATTTAGTTAGGGAGACTCGAAGCACAATGATTCAAAATTGCGTTTAAACTACAGAAAACTCTTTATATACTGACCTTTAGATAGAGGATACACCTTTGAACCTTCAAACTGCATTTTGAGATTACAAAATTTGGAAAAAAATATTATTTACAGCTTTTGGGACAAAAAGAATACACAATCATAAAAAATAGAGAAAAAAAGGATCCAGTTGCTTACATCCAACCAATCAGAAAAATCTTGTTGAAAGAAATTTTTGAAGGTATCTTCCCTGGTCGTACTTTCAGCCTCTGAGTGCAATGACGGAGCACTTATCTGATGCACATATGTGGTAAGTTCTTGGAACTTAGTAATCATTTTGTACAAACTGATGTGTCCGCATTTCAACAACCAATACCAAATACATTACCTCTGAACTTTTGACCTCGTGATCTGGAGAACACTGCCCAAAATCAGTGTCATTCTGCTCATCTTCACTGTGTTCATTGGCATTTTCAGTTTCCTCCTCTTCTTTCTCGAATTTATCCATGGACAATATATGAGTGTATTCTTCATCTACGGACCCAGCTTCCATGTTGTTCGCCTCAGTGAAACTAGGACAATCTGATTGTGCCCCTGCAACTTCCAATAATTATAAACTTGCTAATATCTCCACAGCAGAAAATTCTAACCATTAGAATTCATATACCGAATGGCAATGCTCTCACATGAACAAGAAAATCGAAATAGGTAGACATTCAAGGAGAAAGCAAAAAACAAAAGAAGCAGCTGAAATAGGTGCAGCTACTGCACGGATGACCGTGCCGTGAAACATGGACCTTAAAAATTCTAAAATTTGAATGAAGATCTTTAACTTCTATGCTACCTATAACAAAAAAATAAAGGTTATAACAATTCAGCACCAACAGATCTGATGCTCATATCTATCCTGTTTTTGCTTGTAAGACCATCTCCAATCCTTACCTTTTTTTAAAAAAAAAGTAAAAAACTCTTAAAAACTTTCTCCAATGTTAAATTCATACCCAAGACCACCAAATGAAGGAAAAACCTTTTTTAAACCCAAATTAAGGGAGACCCTTTTTTAAATCCAAATCTTTAGTGGTAAGATTATACTCTTTTTTATGAAACCAATGGTCATATTTTACCATCTTTTAAATTTGGGACTGTCCTCATTTAAATTTAAGTTTTTCTTCCTTTAAAAAAGGGTTTGTCCATTGGAGATGTCTATACCAAATCAAGGTTTTTACCATTTTTTTTCCCACAAATTTGGGTAAGGGTTTGAGTCTCCATTGGAGATACTCTAAGAGGTCACCTTGTAAATTCAAAATTATATCATATTGGAGTCAAATACACCAGCGTTTTTTCTTTCTTCTTTTTACTTTCTATAGTATAAATAAGATAACTTAGTCACTGTACTTCCCCTCCCACCAAAAAAAAAAAACTTTTCCCTACCCAAGATAAATTTACCATTTTATCCTTAGTTGCTTCTCCCTCCACAAATTTACCATGTTATCCCAAGCTTTGCTACCTTTTCCTCCACCACCCATTTACCATTCGTACCCCATTAAATTACCACTTTAAACTTGGTGATATTTAATTTCATTATATTGATTCCCCAATTTAACTTTACCTCCCCAAACCAGTCACTTAATATACCTTTACATTGATATCCCAACACCCCCGACTTCTTCTCTCCCACATATTACGAAAGACATCCTAACTTACTTTAATTTAATTGCTTTGATATCCTACCTTAAACTTTTTTCCTTCTCTACAAACTACCAAATATACTGTCACTACTTCAATGTATTAGTTGCACATGCTAAATCAATGAATAATATATTTTGATACTAGGGATTAACGTAGTGATAAAATGACAACAATGTTGTATGAGACAGAATATTGAGTAACGAGGAAACAACATAGTAACAAAATGAGTGTAGCGGAAATGAGAATGCTAAGGTGGATGTATGGAAAAACTAAAAAAGATAGAATATAAAATGACCGTATTAAAGAAATGGTAGGAATAACTATAATTGAGAATAAGTTAAGAGAAAATAGATTAAGATGGTTTGGTCATATTCAACAGAGGCCGATAGAGGCACCGGTTCAAAAAAATGAGAGAATTTCTCTTAATGGTACTAGAAGTAGGAGTATACCTAAATTAACATTGAACGAAATAATAAAAAAAAGATATGAAAATATTTAATTTAAATGAGCGTATAGCACATGATCAAAATAAATGGCGAAGACAGACTCATAGAGCCGACTCCAAATGATTGCGACATAAGGTTTGATTTGGTTTGGTTTGGTTTGGTTTGGATTAACATATAATTGCGTAAACCAAAAAGGAAGATAACATTATAAGGTAGTTGTATGGAGTGTATAGTCATAAATATAGATTTTAATTGTGAGGCTATTGCATATGAGAGATCCATTTTGATATTAGGGCTTAAAGCGCAAAATCAATAAAATGAATGAGGTACGATTGTCAAAAATAAAGATTCCTATTGCGAGCCAGTGGGTTGGCTTTGAAGTTGCACACCAATGAAACAATCTAATATTAGGGGCTAAAGTATAATTACATGACATGTAAAGGAAGGTAAATGCATAAATAATGACATACCTGAAATCTCAAAAATATAAAACAATAAATTTAGCACATCAATGACAGTTATTCATCAACCAGATGAAATAGAGAAAGTTAAGCCTCCAGTTTTGAAATCAATAAGATGCAACAAAGATAATGAAAGAGTCCTATTTTCGAAATTGAAACTTAAGCACCAAATTTTTTATCAATTCTAGTAGGGATTGCATTTCCTCAATTCAACAATGAAATTGCCTACAATACGAAAAATGCAGATACTTAAAACATGTCAAGACTAAAACTTCTATAATTGACTAGGCAAACCCAATATTAAAAATTAATATATAGATACAAGACTAGGAAATGAAGATTAGAGAATATAAATTATTAAGTCGTCCAGGTTCTAAAGAATTATGTTGCATACAGTGGTTTCAATACCAAGTCATCAATATAAACTGATGAGCCCGAATTTTACTGGGCCAAGCCCAATATAAATAAATCGAGAAAGCCCAAAGAAAACCCAAGTCCAAGCTGAGTCAACCCATCAGAAGAGAGACCTATGTCCAAGAGACCTACGTCCAAGAGGTCAGCACCAAAATCATCAGTACTCAAAGGAGTCCAAGCCCAATGCACAAGAGGAGTTCACTTGATCAACGCCTAAGGGATCACCAAGCCAGTGTCGTCAAAGGGGGCGCTGCCTAGCAAGCCTCGCCCAATGGGGTGCTACCCAGGCTGCCCTCCGTTCCTCCTTCACTCTCCTCTTTTTACCACTCCAGTCCACTCCAATGCGAGTCCAAGGTCAGAATCAAGTCCGATCCAACTCAAGATCTTCCTCCGGAGAAATAGGATCACGAGGGAGAAAGTGTCGGGATAGAGATCTAATCCTACCATACTTGTACTTACCAAAATAGTGGAAGACCTCTCACTCACGTCACCGCTTTAAAAAACCTATATAATGTAAGTCCTCTGCACATAGAGGTCATGTCTTCATAACTTTGAGATCCCTACACACACCACACCTTCCCTCACACGTTGCTCTCTCCTTCTCTCAGCACTGTAAAACTCTTGGAGAATACCCTCTCCGGCGACTTTTTTCATTAATAAAAGACTCCGGCCACCGCAGCCGTTCCCGAAAGTGGAGTAGGTCATCTAGACCAAACCACTATAAATCTCTGTATTGGATCCCTATTTACAGCTTTATTATTGATTGCTTTGTTTATTGCCCATTAACTGCACCTGTTCGTATTCTTGATTGTTGATCTTGCACAAAGACCAATTTGTGCATCATCAGTTTGACGCCGTCTGTGGGAACGACTAGATTTCTTACTCTTTCAATCCATGACAATTACTACTAGATCTATGTCTCAACAGTCGGGAGACAACAACCTGGTACACCGAGAGGAGACCCATCCTCCCCTCGCACCCTCGGAACCTTCTGCTACAGCGACTGGACAACAACAGTTTTTCCAAACCATGCAACTGCTGGTGATGCAGAACCAGTAGATCATCCAACTGATGCTCACCCAAGGAAGCGCTGCCCCTCACCCAGTAGGAGGAGTCCCAATCCCTCCAACAGGGGAGGAGCAGCAACTTATACCTTCTGGGCATCAGGTAACTTCTCACCATGGGGCCCCTCGCTAGAATACCCCAAGACCACAAGGCGCCCCTCGCCCAGCCATCCCTCAGCGCGTAGGGAGCTCACGTGTAGCCCCTCCACACGTACCTGTGCAGGAGGACAAAGACGGCGAGAGCCAATACGGTGACCACGAAAGCCAGTACCACCATCCGACCGAAGATGTCCCCAACCAGTAGGACGAAAAGATCAGAGAGGTGCAAAACCAACTTGGTGATGCCCTCAACGCCATCAAGACCCAGGCGCTCGAGACTGTGAACTATTTGATAAGACGTACTGACATGCCTTTTGTTGCTAACATAGTGAATTACCCTCTACCCTCGAAGTTCAAGATGTCCACCATCGAGATCTTCGATGGTACCAAAGACCCCCTCGATCACCTCAACACGTACAAATCTCTTATGCAACTCCACAACGTGCCTAAGAAGATTATGTGCCGAGCCTTCCCTACCACTTTGAAGAGGTCCGCTCGCCAGTGGTTCTCAAAACTCAGGCCCTCCTTCATCCGTTCTTTTGCAGAACTTAGTAGGTCATTCGTCTCCCACTTCATTGGAGGACGTCGGCATCAGAGACCAGTAACCCACCAGCTCACCATCAAGCAGGATAGGGATGAAAGTCTTCATGACTATCTTGCCCACTTCAATGAGAAGGTGCTCCAGATTGATGAGTCAGATGATAAGGTAGCCTTTGATGCCTTTATCGCCGTCCTCCGCACCTCCAACTTCATGTTCTCAATCCTCAAGAAGCCGCCCTCCAGCATGCCCGAGCTGCTATCCATGGCACAAAAATACATGAACGCTGAAGACATCACCAAAGCCCATAGAAGTGAGTCCTCCCGAGAGGGTAGACAAGGAAAGACAACCGAAAGGATAGAAGGGAGACTAAGAACAAGAGAAAGACAGTCGAAAGGGTCTCCGTAAAAGACCATCTCGGGCCACTGCCCCCGAGAGACCGACAGTCATTCACTCCACTCAATGCCTCAGTGGAGCACATCCTACTTCAGATACAGGATGACCCCGCCATCCGTTGGCTCGGAAAGATGAAGTCTAACCCCAAGTGCAGAAATTCCAATAAGTATTGTCGCTTCCACCGCGACCATGGACATGACACGGACGACTGCTTCCAGCTAAAGAAGTAGATTGAGGAACTTATCCAGCAGGGTCAGCTCAGAAAGTATGTGGCAGGTCGAGGACCAGCTCCTCTGCATAAAGAACGAGAATGCCAGCAACCCCTCGGTGAGATTCAGACCATCGCAGGAAGGTTAGGAGGAGATGACTCTAGCTCTGCCAGGAAGGCGCACGCCCGTAGAGCCAGATAGGCTGAGTCCCATGACTCTCGCCCTATGAAGTCGCCTCGACATGGGGAGGAGGAGGTCATCATCTTCTCAGACAAAGACCTAGAGGGGATCCAAGTCCCACACGACGACCCTCTGGTCTTGACCTTGATGGTGGCCAACTATCAAGTCAGAAAGATCCCAGTCGACAGCAGGAGCTCAGCCGACATCCTGTTTGCAACAGTCTTCACCTCGGTAGAGAGAGACTACAGCCAGTCAGGACTCTTTTGGTTGGCTTCTCAGAAGAGAGAGTTCATTCCCTGGGATCAATCACCCTACCTGTCACAGCAGGGACTGCACCGAGGAGCTCTACTATTATGGTAAATTTTCTTGTACTTGACTGCCCTTCTGCTTATAATATAATCCTTGGACACCCTGCACTCAATGCCTTAAGGGCAATACCCTCTACTTACCACCTTCTCCTCCTTTTTTCAACCTCCAATGGGATTGGGGAGATAAAAGGAGACTAGGTCTCAGCCAGAGAGTACTACGTGGCCTCTATGAGGGCTAGGAAAATGCACGAGACTCTTCAAGTCGAAGTGCTTGACCCCAGGGATGACAGCACCTTGGAAAAGGGTGAACCAACAGAAGAGCTTCAACCCGTAACGATCGATGACAGCCTCCCAGAGAGGAAGGTCTATATAGGCTCCTCACTCTCCCAGGAACAGGCATCTGCCTTGGTAGACTTCCTTAGACAAAACGCAGACGTCTTCGCCTGGTCCCACGAAGACTTAGAGGACATCGACCCCGAGGTGGCCTCCCACCGACTCAATATTGATCCTAGATACAAGCCTGTCCGTCAAAAGTTAAGGAATGTGAGCACTAAGAGGGGGCAAGCATGGAAAAAGAGGTAGACAAGCTACTCACGAATGGGTCAGTGAGAGAGGTAGGCTACCCAGACTGGCTATCCAATGTGGTAATGGTGACAAAAGCCAATGGGAAGTGGCGCCTCTACGTGGACTTCACAAAGCTCAACAAGGCGTGTCCCAAGGACAGCTACCCTCTCCCACACATCGACTTGCTCATTAACGTCACAACTGGACACGAGCTCCTAAGTTTTCTGGATGCCTATTCCGGCTACAATCAGATCAGCATGTTCCCACCTGATCAGGAGAAGTCCTCATTCATTACCTCGAGAGGCACTTACTGTTACAGGGTAATGCCTTTCGGGCTCAAGAACGCTGGTGCCACATACCAACGCCTCGTCAACAAGATGTTCGAGGCCCAGATTGGGAATACTATGGAGGTTTATGTAGACGATATGTTGGTGAAGAGTGAAGTAGCGGCAGACCATGTAATGCACCTACAAGAGACCTTCGACGTGTTGAGAGCCTATAAGATAAAGTTAAATCCTGAAAAATGCACCTTTGGCGTCGATTCAGGAAAATTCTTAGGCTTCATGGTCCACAAAAAGGGTATTGAAGCCAACCCAGATAAAATCAGAGCAGTCTTGGAGATGAAGTCCCCTGCCTCAACCAAGGAGGTCCAACGCCTCAATGGGAGAAGAGTAGCTCTTAATAGGTTCATTTCCAAATCTACAGATAAATGTCTCTCTTTTTTCAAGATTCTCCACAGGTTCTTCCAATGGGGCCCAGACGCTGAGGAGGCCTTCCAAAAGCTCAAAATCTACCTCGCCACACCACCACTGTTCTCCCATGTAGTACCAGGAAAGACTCTCTACCTTATCTCTCCTCTTTCCCCTCTGTCATAAGTTCTGTCCTCATCAGGGAGGATGAGGGCATCCAGAAGCCCATATATTATGTAAGCATAGCCTATCAAGAGGCAGAGGTAAGGTACTCGGAACTGGAAAAGCTAGCCCTCGCCCTTGTCACTACCGCCAAACGTCTGCGCCATTACTTTCAAAGTCATACCATTGTGGTGGTCACGGATCAGCCACTCAAAAGAATTTTGAGAAAACCTGATGTCTCTGGCAAATAGCTCAAGTGGACAATGGAGTTGAGTGAATTCCATGTGTAATACCAGCCTAGGGCTGCCATCAAAGCACAAGCCCTCGCAGATTTCATAGCAGAGTCTACACTTTTACAGGAGTCACAAGAAGAGGTAGCAGGTGCCCTTGCGCCCACTTACTCAGTACACACTAACTCCACCCTCCAGGAGACCAATCCAGATGCTGTCCAAGAAGAACTCCACGACCCGGAGAAAGAACCAGAAGCAACCTCGCAGACTGGGCAGCCTTGGGCGCCCCCCACCTTGCCAAGGGCGCCACCCAACCTACCTAGGGCTTTGCCCTTATTACCCATACCACTTTTCACTCACTTGTCTCCCCAAGTGTTGCCTCCATCACCCGCTACACCATCCTGAAAGCTTTATGTAGATGGGTCCTCCACCAGCAAGGGTGGTGGAGCCGGACTAGTACTGATCAGCCCGCATGGCACTCCCTTGAAGTATGTTGTTTCCTTACACTTCGCCACATCGAATAATCAAGCAGAGTATGAGGCCTTTATCTCAGGCCTAAGGTTAGCCTTGGAGATGGAAACTCTCAACCTCATGGTCTATAGTGACTCTCAGCTCATAGTCAACTAGGTGATGGGAGATTTTAAAGCAAAGGAAGAAAGGATGCAAGTGTACCTCTCGGTGGTCCAAGCATTACTCCTGAAGTTCGCCTACTTCCAAATCCACCATGTGCCGCGAGAGAAAAACGCTATGGCAGACGCCCTCGCCAAGTTCACCTCTGCCAACCTGCTTATGGGCCCAGAGCTGACAGGTCACCAGTATGAACCTAGCACCTCAAAGACAGAGGAGGACGACGTCCACTGCACGTCATCGAAGTCCAACTGGATGACTCCCATCCAAGCCTACCTAGAGGAAGGTAATCTTCCAGACAACCCCATGGAAGCCAAAAAGTTGAGGATGAGATCATCCAGATATGTCATCTTACAAAACACCCTTTACAAGAAAAGTTATTATTTCCCACTGCTCCGATGTCTCACCCCCGAAGTTGACTACGCCATGAGAGAGATACATGAGGGGGTGTGCGAAAACCATTCAGGAGGGCGTGCGTTGGCCCATAAAGCAGTCAGACAAGGATACTATTGGCCCACCATGATCAGGAATTCTAGAGACTTTGTCAGAAAGTGTGACAAATGCCAACGCTTCGCGACTGTGTCTAGACAACCACTCGAGGAGCTCACCACCATCCAGAGCCCATGGCTTTTCTCCATGTGAAGGATCGACATCCTGGGTCCCCTCCCAATAAGCCGAGGCCAATGCAAATTCGTAGACATAGCTATAGACTACTTCACTAAATGGGCAGAAGCTGAAGCCCTAGCCAGAATCACAGACAAAAAGATAAAAGATTTCATATGGAGTAGTCTAGTCTGCCGCTTTGGAATACCACACGTCATTATAAGCGACAACGCCAAGCAATTTGATAGCAGACTCCTCAACAGCTTCTGTGCAGACCTCCAGATTAAACAGCCCCATTCCAGCCCCGCCCATCCACAGGCGAATGGGCAAGCAGAGGTCATTGTCAAGACCATACTCCGTAACTTGAAAGCTAAATTGGAGACTGCAAAAGGGAAGTGGGTAGACGAACTCTCAAGAGTACTATGGGCCTATCGGACGACACCAAGAGGTCCTACGGACGAGACCCCATTCTTCCTAGCCTACGGAACAGAAGCAGTGTACCCGTTAAAATCGGGGTACACTTCCTTAGGGTGCAACACCATGACCCTACCAGTAATAAAGAAAGCCTCCGCATCAACCTCGACTTCATAGAGGAGGAGAGGGAGATAGTCATGCTCAGGAATACAGAATACAAGTGTCGCATGACCAAGTACTACAACTCGAGGGTGAAGCCTCATGCTTTCTTACATGGGGATAGGGGTATTAATCGAGCCCTTGTCGAGCTTAATTTACACATAAACGAGCTAGCTCGTTTAACTATTTACTCTTAAACGAGCTTAAAATAGTGTTTAAATTTGGCTTGATTAACAGCGCTACCTGGGGACCTGGTCCTTAAAAAGGTCATCTTGTCTACCAAGGACTCCCGAGAAGGAAAACTGGAACCCAATTGGGAAGGACCTTATACGGTCATAGAGGTGGTAAGGCCGGGTACCTACAGAATCTAGAATTTTGAAGGGAAGGTCCTGACCCATCCCTGGAATGCAGAGCATCTAAAGAAATACTACCAGTAGCTGGGGGCAATGAGTCATGAGTTGGTGGTCACTATTTAGACCTAGTTAGACTTTTTACCTTTTTTATAATTTCTCATGTTGGTCAATTTTGGGTCGATTTTTCACAAATATTTATTTTGAACGATGGAATAAAATTTTTAATATTTTCTCAAAAAGTTGTATTTCATTCAAGTTCATGAACTCTTTACAAAAAGATAGACATAGTCTGTCAACAGAACAAAAAATGCAACGGCACCACACCCCTAATGACTCTCACTGCCTCTACTCACATAGTCCTCATCATCAAACTCAGGGGCATCATAAGGCTTAAAGCTAGAAAAATCATAGGCAGGAAGTGCTGCTGAGACTTTCCTCCTGAGTTCGTCATAGCCGTCAATGAAGGTACTAGCCCTGGCCCTCTCAGCAGCATCCCTTTGAGCCTCTACCTTGGTAGCTCTCTCAAGTGCTACACGAATATCAACCTCAAGTTAAGCAACCCTCTAGTGCGCTAGCCTCAACTCCTCAGCAGCATCCTCTCATGCCTGCCACTCGAGCCTCAATTGCTTATCAGCATCCTCTCACGCCTGCCGTGCAAGCTCTACAGCATCCTCTTGTGTCTGTCGCCCAAGTCTAAGCTGCTCCTCAGTAGCCTCCCGTGCCTACCTCTCCATCACACGGCCATTAACGGCCTCCTCGATCTTCAGGGTATTATCAAACAAGCAGGGCAAGGCAGCGGTCACCTATAGGTAGTTAGAAGTGAAAGCACAAAGAAAATCTTAACTAAGCCAAGATATGACAAAGAAAACCAGATGTGAAGGAAGAGTGCAGAATATACCAAAGCAAAGCCCTCAATAGTAGTGTTGACCACACCCTCCGGACCAAGGGAGGCAACCTCTTGGACCTCGATGACAGACACGAAGTCACAGTCTCTCCCTTACCAACCTCACGTCCCGTAGTATAGACGCTGAAGCAGCGCCCGAAGGGGAGCAATTAGGCAAATCCTCTACCCGGTGGGACAGGGCGACGGGCCCTTAGTACCCGCAGAGGTACTAGAACCATCTTTGGGAGGTGAGGAAATACCAACCAAAGAGGAAGGAGCATCTCCGAGCCCTGCCTCTGCAAGACTAGCCTCTCTAGTGGGCCCTGGCATGGAAGAACCAGGGACGTTAGTCCTCACCCTCTTAGAGGGAGGAAGAGGAGAAATAACCAGCTTGGAAGCACATACGAACTCCACCAACAACCTATCAATGGAGGACCAGCAGATCTAATGTAAGCCAAAAAAATTGCAAATCCGTGTCTCCAAAGAAGACAACTAAAGAAGTTAGTACCTTTCTTCTTCAGCCTTAAAAGAGCCGCAGAAATACCAGCTGCCAACATAATCTCCGAAAACTCCTTCGTCGGATTATTGCGAACCATTTCAAGCAACCTCTCTTGGTCCTTAGATAGAGTTGGCGAAGCTACAGGGAAACAGTTGCACTATAAGAACAAGCACGTGACGATTAAGATAGAAGTTAAAGGAAAAACCCTCACCTAGCTTGGTATTCGGGACTGTATGCCATCGAGAGGGCACCATGCCGCGATCAAACTCGGAAGCCCACTCGCCTCCGACAAAGAAGAATTTCCTTTTTCACTTATGAAGGTTGGACGTAAGTCTGGTAATGAACTTGCCCGATCTTGGGGGGAAGCGATACCATCCTTGGTGGGGAACAGGGTTCTCAATTAGCATATATGTAGCCAAAAACTCTTCGACTGGCAGAGGGACGGTAGCACAATGTACCAACCGCCACAATGCAAAAAATGCAGAAATCACTCTCCAACCATTGGGAGCTAGTCTCCCTGGAACCAGTGACAAGCGCCCAAGAACTTGACATTTAGGCCCAGGAATAGGGAACCGTAGACCAGCCTCAGTGCGACGACAAATCATGCAAGGTGGAATACGATATGAAAATACTATTCCTCACGATCAAATAAAGAAAGTATAGAAGCTACCTTGAAACCGTCACCTCCCCCGCCATCCGAACCTCCATCAGGGTCCCCAGCAGTCTACCTCTCACCTGAGTGAATATCCGCAAGAAACAAGTTCAGACCATTACCAAAGAAAGTAATTATGTTAACAAAAGAGTAAAAGGAATATTGGGAAACAGGCCTCGAGAGCTCGTACTATCCAAGTCACTGATCAACCGTTTCCTAGACTCACGAGGGGAAGACTGAACCCCACCTGGCATGCCTAAGGAGCTGCCTGGGGCGCCGTCCAGCTTAGGACAGACACCGTCTGTCTCTGTCAAGGATCCTTTTTGCTGTTCTCCGACACCTTGGGTCACACCCATTGCGCTGGAAGGATGGTTTGAAGCCCCCTGCTCGAACCTGACCCAACGTTAATAGTCCCATAAGGTCTCTCACCAGCTGATGAGATCACGCTAAAACCACCACGAGGAAAAAGACCCAAGCGTCCGAAGCCCGAAGGGGGATCACCCAAGCCCCTGGCACTGCCCACGGAGACCTCTAGTGCATCTCCTCCACACCGCTCCTCACCAAGGCCACGAGCCCGCCTGCCAGAGTCACAAGGCGCCAACCAAGGCATGGGTGTCGCCCACTTGACCACCTGCACCGCCCAGACTTCGATCAGACCCTCTTGGGCCCTTCAAGATCTCACCCATTTTCTTATAAGCTCTCGTCTCCATGATTTTGTGATGTGGGCAATAAGAGAGGGAGCTAAAGAAAAAAAAAACAGGAAGGAGAAAGATAGGATGAACAGTAACTATGAATGAGCCTTTAAATAGGGAAGAGTGGCTTATTAAGGAAGCCTTGGCAGAAGCTTCTACAAGAAGCTGAAGAAAGAAAAAAAAAGGAAGGCAAAGGACCACCGCCTATTAGGGCGGCACCCAAGGAAGCAGACGAAGAAAAAAAAAAGAGAGAAAAAAGGGAGGCAGTCAACAAACCAAAGAAAAAAAAAAGAGGAAGGCAAAGGGCCAGTGCCCAAGGAAGCAGACCAAGAAAAAAAAAAGAGAAAGAAGGGAGGCAGTCAACAAACCAAAGAAGGAAAAAAAAAGAGGAAAGGAAGGCAAAGGGCCAACGCCCAAGGAAGCAGACCAAAAAAAAGGTCAAAAATGGTGGGCTCAATGCTTTGAATAAAAAAAAATTCATATCGAAAAATTCAGTGGGTCACCGAGATACTATACGAAGCAAGAAAAATTTCAACTCATCCGGATGAAACGAAGCACATGCCTTCGATCCCTTCCTAGCGAAAAAGTCAGAGGCTCGGAGCATGAGGAGCAAATGATGAGTCCGAATTTTACTGAGTCAAGCCCAATATAAATAAATCGAGAAAGCCCAAAGAAAACCCAAATCAAAGCTAAGTCAACCCATCAGAGGAGAGACCTATGTCCAAGAAAGCTACGTCCAAGAGGTCAGCACCAAAATCATCAGTACTCAGAGGAGTCCAAGCCCAATGCACAGGAGGAGTTCACTTGATCAACGCCTAAGGGATCACCAAGCCAGTGTCGTCAAAGGGGGCGCAGCCTAACAAGCCTCGCCCAAGGGGGCACCACCCAGGCTGCCCTCCATTCCTCCTTCGCTCTCCTCTTACCACTCCAGTCCACTCCAATGCGAGTCCAAGGTCAGAATCAAGT
>JAHQCQ010044057.1:0-15522 GCA_023539305.1 Ilex asprella | reverse complement strand
TGGAAGGCTGCATGTGATGACTAAGGAGGACCGTCCGGACGGTGGCAGTGCCGTCCGGACGGTGGTGCAAGTGGATTTGCAAGTTGCATGGCTTCGATTTTTTCATGTTGGAATATTACACTTCGACCTCCTTGAGTTTCCATCTTCTTGACATTGCTCCCTTCTTCTTTGATTATTTCTGCATTTTGTCCTGCAATTGTAGATAAAAACTGTTAAAATGAATAATTCCCGCACTAACCCTAATTTACTTTAATTACGACTTTTTAGTGCGATAATTCTACTAATTCGACCTTTTTTAATACTTCTAATTTATATCTAATTGATGTCAATCAGTCTGCTTTTTTTAAGGTACCTTAGAGATGGGCCTTCGTCTCCTTATCCATCCTTCTGTCTGGAGTATTCTGGCATATTATGGTCTGCCCCCTCCCGTTTATCTCCTCGCGGGTGGGTTGTGCTCATCAGCTTCTTTTTGTTCTGGCGCGTCTAGTGCAATGATTAGTTCCCCACAACTGCTGAGTTTCTATACTTCCATTATCTTTAAGATGACGGTGTTCCTTGTTTTAGCTGTTTCAGGTGGAGGCACTTCTCTGAACGCCGGCTGGTGCCCGACATTCCTTCTCCACCCCAAGGGTGGCTCTGCCATTTTTTCTTTGCTTCTGGGGATTCTTGGAGGTCTGTTGAGGATCGCTGATGAGAGAATAGGGCCCCGCATTTTGGAAGAAATTTGATCATATAAGTAAGGAGCTTGACAGTTTTCTTGATCATTCCCTTTCTCTAGCGCTCAATTCTGACTTTTGTTTCATTGCGCAGTTGTGCCTGACCCAGATTTGCCAGAGGCCATAAGGATTGAGCAAGTGAAGCTATCCACCCCCATGTCCTTCTTAGAGTTGATGACGTCTGGTAACCTTTTCTTGTTCAGTGCAGTGGCGGCCTCTATTGATTTTCACTTCTATTACAGCTCGCCAGATCTTACTCCCTCAGAGTCGGAGGAAGACGAGGGGGTGGGACCGTCTTCTAAAAGGTACAAGTTGTGCGAGTCTCCTTCATCTCCTGATTCCTCTCTTAGTGCAGTTTTTCTTTCTTCTGCTGGAGCCAAACTTCTTAATGCATTTTCGAAGGCTGAGAAGGAGATGGAGGAATTGAGAGAAGAAAATGCCCATCTGAAGGAGGGGGTGGCTAAGTTGAGGGAACGCTTGGGGAAGATCTAGTAGCTCTGCTTAGAAACTTTAAAGAACCTTCTTTATGCAATTTTGTTTTCCACAGTTATTTTAGCCCTTTGATGTAATCTAAATAACTTTTCCTTCTTAGTTGTTATTCTGCCAGGCACCTCATGGCATATTATTGAAACACTCCTGTGAATCTCATGATTTAGATTGCTAATCTTGATTTCCAAGACTTGGTAGATTCCTCTCACCTTTTAGGGCTCATTGGTGTATGCATAATCTACCTTCTTTTTGCGGTCCACCTTAAATTGTTGAGCTCTTTCCACGAACTGTATAGTTCATGGTTAACTACAGAGTTCTCCTCTATATTTCATGGAATGACATTCCATTGATTAATCCTCAAATATAGCATATTCTTATGCCCCGTTTTGGACTAATTGTGCGTTGGTAGAGTTTAAGTGATGATGTTTCAGATCTTAAAGTGAACAAGGGTTCAAAGGCACCAAAAATTACCTTTGAAGGCAATCATAGCATTTTAAGGAACAAATTGTAAAAGCTTAGAACAAGGAAGCAACGTTCAAATGTTAAATACCGTTCGAACAGTCATGAGAAACAAGGCCAGATATTATAATCTGTGTTGCAGGCAAAACCCAAGGCCCTGGAGATTCAAGTACTACGTTCGAACGGTCATAAACGTTCGAACGTCCACTGGAGCAAGGACAAGACCAAACTGACTGAAGACATGGCGTGTTGCAGACTTGCAGTCAGAAGGCCCAGGCACTTGAGTGCCACGTTTGAACGGCAACCACCGTTCGAATGCACTTGGAATTATTGGAAAGACCAGTTAAGATTCTGCATGGACCTGGAGGGAGATTTGCACAAAGACTTGGAGGAAGATTTTTCCAGAGAACCACGTGTCTTCTGACATAACTGGTAGGCACTGATTCCATCTGATGTTTGAACAGTAGAGAGCAAAGACCGAGAAATAGTTCGAATGCCATTTACTATTCGAACGGTATTGACAGGCCGTCTGCAGAGTGGTTGACTTTTTACTTTGACTTTGACACCCAGCTCTATTCTTTTACCCCCCCTGCCTTCTCCTTGCCTATATATACCCTTAGTTTGTAGATCAAAGGGGGGATTTGGCACTCAACATTTAGTAGCCAACACTTCTCATTTGTAGTTCTTCTAATTGTCTTAGTATTATCTCTTTGTTAGAGAGTGGGGAAGTTCAAATTCCCATTCCTTTTCTTTCCATTAATGCTTACATTTACATTTGCTTAAGAGTTGTAATTTCTTTATTTACATTCAGTCTTTACATTTATGTTCTTGATTTACATTTAGTCTTTCCATTTATGTCTTTATTTACTTCTAGTCTTTACATTTATGCTTTTACATACATGCTTTTACATATCCTATGGGAAATCCACGAAGGCATGTGCGGGAACCATAACTGCACGAAGACCTTGGCGATCAAGGCACTTTGGCAAAGCTATTTCTGGCCGACTATGTCTAAGGACACCAAAAAATTGTTAAGAAATTCCAAGCCTGCCAAGTCCATGGCAACCTACCGCACTGCCCGCCTGAGCTGCTAACCCCAGTGGTTAGTCCCTGGCCCTTCCAATAGTGGGGTTTAGATATCTTGGGTCCCCTACCAGTCAGGGTCGGACAGTACAAATTCGTCGTCGTGGCGGTGGATTATTTCACCAAATGGGTGGAAGCTGAGCCACTGGCCAAGATCACGGCACAAAAGGTCAAGAACTTCGTTTGGAAATCTATAATCTGTCGTTTTGGTATCCCCAGGGTGTTAGTCTAAGATAATGAAAAACAGTTTGATAATCCTACGTTCATTGATTTTTGTGCCAGGCTGGGAATCAAAAACTTTTTCTCTAGTCCTGCCTACCCATAGTCTAATGGGCAGGCCGAGGTAACAATCAGAACCATTAAACAGGAGCTCAAAACTAGGTTAGAGGCATCTAATTCCTAATGGGTGGACCACCTCCCGATAGTACTATGTGATTGGCACTCAATTATGACATTTTATTGTGCTTTTTCTGGACTAATTATACTTTGATGGAGTTCAAATGATGATGTTTCAGGAGCTAAAGTGAGAAAAAGGGTCAAGAATAACAAATACAACATTTAAGTGTAACTGCAGCATTTGATCAACAAAGGAAAAGCTTGAGGACAACAAGACCGTTCGAACGGTGATCAACGTTCGAACGTTTCCCCTGAACCAGGTAGATGAGGCAAAGGCGTGTTGCAGACAGACCCTGGAGATTAAAGCCTAACGTTCGAACACCATGCTACGTTCAAACTCAACATCACGTTCGAACACTGACCCACGTTCGAACGCCACTGGGAGCACTGACACGATCTGGTTGACTGAAATACATAGCATGTGAAGACCTCTATTGCCAGAAGAAGGACCCTCAGGCACATGGGTGCCATGATCGACTGCATTGGGGTTATTTGTGGACCCTGAGTGCTGCAGAGAGTGGGTGAATGGCCTGACAGAAGACTGCAACCCACGTGAAGCCTGGAAATCAACACAGATATACAAGCAAAAATGGCCTTCACGTTCGAACGGAAGATACCGTTCGAACGGATCCCACAGACAGACTGCAGATTGTCTGATTCTTTGACTGAGCCCCTGATTCTCACCTTGACTTAGGCATCCAGCACTGCTCTTTCACCCCCTCCCTTGCTCTTCCTTGCCTATAAATACTCCCTCTTTGGGAGCTTTGAAGACACACTTGGGGAGAGAGATCAAGAGCCCTCCTCTTCAAGAATACTTAGTCTTTATATGCATTTTAGTGTTTCATTTTAATTCAAGTGTTTACTTTCTAGTTCTTTAATTCAAGTCTTTTACATTTATGCTCCTTTCAATTACTGCAAGTCTTTACTATAGTTGGGAAGTTAATTCCCTACTTGTCTTTATTTCTATTGAGTTGGGAAGATAAATTCCCTACTTTTGTTGTTAAATTCATGTACTTTATGTTCTTGCCCTTACATTAATGCTCTTACTTTCTTGCTTTCAATTAAGTCTTGCACCTTTATTATTTGAGCTCATCTTCTTCTTAGAGGATTGAAATTCTTCCACTTTTCTAGAGCTTTACCAAAGTCAAAAAGGGTGGAATGTGATTCACTCATTCTTTGTTGAAGATCTAGCTCTCTTTTACTTTCTTTCACTTCCATTGCTTAAGCATCTTCTTCTTAGAAGAGTAAAACTCTTCCACTTTTCTAGAGCTTTCCCAAAGCCAAGAAGGGTGGAACGTGATTCACTCATTCGTCGTTGAAGATCAACTTCGGAGTTTCTCTACTTGGAGAGATGAGTACCATTCACTTTTCTAGCTTTACCAAGCCATGAAGAGTGAGTAGTCCTCATTTACTCTTTAGGGAGAGGTGATAGATATGTAATGACTATCCGGATATTATACTTGTGCATTCCTTTCACACTTCAATGCTTTATTTACTTGCTTAGCGGGAGACTGGATAAGTTAAGCAAAGTTAGGGTAACTTGCACAACCAAATGATATTTCTATGATCTGGATAACTCCTATATAGAAAGATCTGTTGGTTTAAGGCAAGTACCCTAGCTAGTTCTTTGTGTAATCAATGGGTATTTCTATGGTAAATGGATGACTCCTTCTAGAAAGATTCATTGATTCAAAGCAAAGAACCCCGGCTAGTATTTTGTATAACCAAGGGATCTTTTCTATAGTAAATGGATGACTCCTTCTAGAAAGATCCGTTGTGTGAGACAAACTTTCCGGGATAGAACTTTAAAGGTAAACTCCTCAATCTCCACCACCATTGCACTTCAAAAAAAGGATGGAGTTTTAACCCAGTCTATCCTTATATTCTAATTATCTCACTGTTGACACGGGAGTTAATTGAGTTATAAAGCATGAGTGTAATACACTGGATAATTCATTACATATCCTGAACCTCGAACTAAAGAGTGACTTTAATTATATTGAAATCTTATATTTTGTCTAGAAAAAAAATCTCTTGAAAAGAACTTAATATTCTGTTCAAGAAACCATCCACTTCTCACAAAACTCAAAAAGGTTACAATCAATCGGTCTTCATCACAGCTTACTTTGAAAACACCAAAACATATTCCCTGTGGATTCGACTCCAGACTCAAACCGGATTATTACTACAGCTTGACCGCCTGCACTTGGGTGTACACATTTCGGATCAAGTCACTATGGGCATATAGAACAACTATTCGAACCGCAACCGGCGAAACCCCTTTCAGTCTAGCATATAAAACCGAGGCGATGGCCCCCGTCGAGGTAGGAGTGTCCTCAGCGAGATTTGAGCTTTTTGACTCTGAGCAAAACGAAAGATCCCTGCAGGTAAACCTTGATCTCTACAACGAGAAGAGAGATTAGGCACTACAATGAACATTCTCCTACCAGAGAAGCGCGACAAGGTTCTATAACAGACGGGTGAGAGGGAGAAGTTTCAAGCCAGACGACTTAGTACTGAAAAAAGCTGCTCCCAACCAGAAAAGATCCAAGCCATGGAAAACTTGGGCCCATCTGGGAAGGGCCGTATATCATAACAAGAGTCATCCGACCTGGAAATTATGAGTTTCAGACAGAAGAAGGAAGAGACCTACCGCACTCATGGCATACGGACCACCTAAAGCGCTTCTATCAATAACCTTACCTAAGAGGTGTTATAATAGCAAGGAGAGCAGTTGAAAAGCCCCACTTCTTGAAAATCAATGAAACTTTTTGGAGTCCTCATAAAAGGAAGAGACTACAATAAATTTGACTGATGAACATGGCATCCGGGTTCTTTAGCCCAAGAGAGCTCATAAGCTCGATATTTGGGTTTTTCAACCCAAGAGAGCTTGTAAACTCAGTATCTGGGCTCTTCAGCCTAAGAGAGCTTGTAAGCTTGACATCCGGGTTCTTCAACCCAAGAGAGCTTGTAAGCTCGGTATCCTGGCTCTTCAGCCCAAGAAAGCTCGTAAGCTCGGCATCCGGGTTCTTCAGCCCAAGAGAGCTTATAAGCTCGGCATTCAGGCTCTAGAGCTCATGAGAGCTCGTAAGCTTGGCATCCGGGTACTTCAACCCAAGAGAGCTCGTAAGCTCGGCATCTGGGCTCTTCAGCCCAGGAGAGCTCGTAAGCTCGGTATCCGGGCTCTTTAGCCTAAGAAAACTCGTAAGCTTGAAATTTGGGCCCTCCAGCTTGAGCATTAAAAGAACTCGATAGCTTAAGAACCACTAGGCTCTTCAGCCTAAGAAATCAAAAGCTCGGGAATTAGTAGGCTTGTCAGCCTAAAAGCTCGAAAACATCAAAAAAAAAATGGTGACAACGTGATCTTTTTTCGTCTAAGTATTCAGAAATCATAAAAGCTACTCGGCTCATTGTCTTAAGCATTTAAGAGCTCATAAACCAGGGGACCTACTTAACCTTTCCACACGGGTGCTTAAAAGCAGATAAGCTCCAACAATACTTTTTCAAGGCCCAACCCGACACAAAATAACTCGGGGGCGCAAAATAGAAGTTCAAAACAAAACAAAAGATACACATTGATCGGGACATAGAAGTTACATCATCAAAACAGAAGTTCTCATTCGAAGAAAAGTCCAAAGGAGAAACATCACTGGTCTTCACTTCTCAGCTCCTCAATGACCCTCTTGAGCTTACGGTCTCCCTTCCCCAACTGAGCATTCACTTCTTTCAGAAAGGCGTTCTCCTCCATAAGGACCGCCTTCTCCTTCTCCGCCTCTGCCAGCCTCTTCTTGAGGACTTCAACCTCAGTGCTAGTAACAACATCTCCAGAAAGGGGGGTGCTAACGGGACCCGAGTTGAGTTTTCCCCTATCCTATAGAGAACGAGATTCTGGGGAGTGACAATGGCAGAATAAGGAATGAGATGAGCCTTCTTGACCATTCTAACGTTGAACACCTCCAGTAGAGTAAGCCTGGGGATACCTGCACAAGAAAAAGGCTGATATGGACAATGTTAGTAAAGCCCTTGCCCACATAAGGTGACTGAAAAGGACCGCCAAAATGCCTACCCCTTTCCGAAAAGTTCGCCAAAGAATGGAGAACCCAAAGATGACGTTCTTCCTCGACATCAAATGCCCTAGAATCCCCAGAGATGAAAAAGAAGCATTGGGTCCACCCCTCAGGAGAAGAAGGAATGTCAGCGATTAGTGACGGGTGGAAGTACCATTTGAAAGAAAAGGAGCTAAAGAAGGGAGGAAAGTCAAAAGAAAGGTCAAGGAAATAGAAGAACTCAGAGACGGTAGGAAAGACCTCAAAGCCCTGCATGCACCAGAAGATAAAAAAACTAATCAAGGCAGCCCACCCCCTGGTTGAGTGGTGAGAAGGACATAAACCATGATGGGAAAAAATGCGGATGATGTCTGGATGAAGGGGAAACCGAAGGCCATATTCGAATGCCCCATCAAAAAAGACAACCTCAATCAAAGAAGACATACTACAAGGCTCATCTGGGGTAGGATCTCTCACCCTCAGACCCTTGGGGAAGTCATACTTGCCCCTAGGTTGTCCACATCCGTAGCAGTGAGCAGAGAAGGGAGAAGGAAAATAGAATACCACTCGCCATTCAAATAATTTCGGGCACGTTGTTTAAACAGGGAAGAGGGTGCCATGATTTCTTGAAGGGAAAATTGAAGGAAGGTAAGGGATCCAAGGGAAGAAGATCTTCAAATGAAGGGGATAAAGAGACCCAGAGCGCTTAGGAATATATAGTGCAAGGATGACTATTAGGATCTCATGAGAAAAGCAACATTAAGTGTGGACCCAAAGTTCGAAAAGTTTGTTGAGCAACCTAAGGGCTCATTTAAATTTGCAAGCCGCGTCGTACGCCACAATAGAAAACGAACAGTGAGGGAAAGCAGCCAAACAAGATAACACTCCCAGAAGACAACTCTACCCCAAACAGGCCAAAGCCTCTTCGAAGTAAGAGGCAAGGGGGTAACACCAAAGGGAAAATCAAAGATACCCCACCACACCACAAGCTGGGAAAATTCCATTACAAAAGAAATTGTTTATAGAGTGTTAAAAAAATATAATACAATAGGAGGAGCTTCAAGATTTTCCAAAGGGAGGAGCTAGAAGAGCAACATCAGGAGCACCACCGCCTGGCGGGATATCAAACCGTGGCCGAAACTGCTCGAGGTCCAAATCAAGAAACTTCTCAATTGCTTGATCAACAAAATTAAAAAACTCGTCAACAAAGGCCCTGGCTGCCTCTAGCTCGAACTTCTCAATTTTCTTGCGTTGATCCTCAGCCAGCAGGCGCTGTGCCACCAAAGAGTTGCTCAACTCAACTGTCGCATCGTAGGATTCCTTCAGTTGATCCATCGATAGTGACCGAGCAACGGAAGAGTTAAGCAAGTCCTCGATCAGGGCATCACAATCCCTTTTGGAATGGGCTAACTTTTCTTGAAGAGATACCTCGACCGAGGAGTAGGAGATCAATTGTCAAAAGGTCTGAGCCCTGTCACTGAGAGCTTGCTCCAACTCCTTTTCCATCGATAAGCCCTAGCTCAGCAGCTTGGAATTTCGCTGACGCACGTCACGAAGTTCCGCGCCCTTCCGCTGCGAGTCATTCCTCAGGACAAAAATCTCTTTCCCAAGTGCGTTGACGTGGGTCGCCTACTGAAACAAGGGCCAAAAGCTCAAGCATCACAAAAAACAAAGATGGAAGGAAGAACGAAAAGCAAGACTCACCTCTAGGAGAGCCTAAAGTGCGTCTCAGCTCCAAGCTCAAAAAGGAAGTTTTTCTGAACTCTTTAGGTCAGCCAGAGGGATTAACTCCATCAGTGCATTGCTACTTAAACCCACGCCCCTCAATAAACTCCCTTCAAGGTTGACGATAGGAGTGGGCTAAGCACGAGCCAAGCTGGAACCAGTAACTCCTGATGGAGAAGAACTTCATTGGATCGGCCCTGTTACTGGGCAGGTCGTGACTATACTCGTCGTCGTAACCAATGTTGGCTTGGGCGTTGACACCTCCACGACAGTTGGTAGGAGCTCGAAAGCCAAAACCTCAGTCGTCGTAACATCTCCACCAGCGGTAGAAGCCTCGGGGTCAGGGTTGTTCCCTAATCTTGCCCTTTTTAGGGGAGGTTCAACACTCCTAGCTCGACTCCTCAGGCCTACCTGTTCCATGGTAGTTCCCCACTGAGTAAACAGATACAAGGGAACTGCGCGAGAAAAAGAGGGAAGAGTGAGTTCCTGAACAAGCCGAGAATAAAGTAGCGAGAACAGGTCAGGTACTCACGATCACTCGAAGTCGAGGCCAGCTCGGGATGCATTAATTTGATATAGAAAAAAGGTAGGTGAGCCCACGCTTGGTTAACTCGAGCCAACTCTTTGGCGAATAAAGGGGGAGCTCGTCTGTAATGTCAGGGAAAATTAAGCCCATTATCAAGGTGAATACAAGAAAGAATAGCTAATCAATTTTGCAAAACCAAACCATCAGATAGGAATTTACCCAGATTTTGACGCTGTCCCCACTCCGTTGGAACTCTCACAAATGAAACATGAGAATCAAACTCCTAGCCGTTCCCAGAAACAAAGAAGTATCTCCTCCTCCACTCCTTAGGCTCCAAAGGAAGATCCTGGATAGGAATTCCCCCCAACCCGCCGGGGAGTGAAGCAATAGAACTCAGACACCTCCTTGGGGCGATAGAAGTGGAGAAATTCTAAAACGATGACTCTAGACTGGGGAAATAACCTCCCCTACCCCATCGCAAAGGCTAATAATATTCCCCAGGCCGCTAGAAGGAGCATGATGTGACAGAAACTGAAGTAGTGCAAAAATTCTCGCACCAAAGAGGGAAGAGGAAACCGAAGCCCTAACAAAAAAGGGGCTTCGAAGAAGCAGACCTTGCCCTGGACCAAGCAATGGAACCTTCGCAAATCGGCACGACTCACGATCACTCCAAGAGGAAAGTCGAAGTGTCTGGCCATGGAATGAGCTCCTCCCTCATCGATCTCACTAGGCTCAACTTTGGGGAAGAGACGTCTCATGACATCGTGAGGAGAAGAAAGATCTCAAGCCATGGGAGCTAATGTAAAAGGGTTTTCTCTCAAACGCCTTAAGGTCAAGAAGTTAAGAGTTTGGCGCCCAAAGTGGGGCAATCATCCCCTAGGGAGCCTAATTATTAGACTTCCCAAATGTACGCCTATCGCTTTTATCGAAGGAGTTAATGCACGTCCCTCACATTTAATAAGAGGGACACATGGCGTTGTGGAGGCCTTTGCAACACCACAATCGAGGAGCCACTATCCCACTAATGGCACACATTCACCAAATGAAAGAAACTGTCAATTCTGGAAAGTGCCCAAAGAAGTGAAGAAAAATACTAAAATGGCCTTAGATCGAAAAGTAAGGCAATGGGTAGGCTCGGGACACTAAGATAACCAAGTCAACTCGGATACTTAGGACTAGCCCTGTTCAGGGCATCTAAGACTACCATGAATATGCACTCATCCCAACCATCCGAAGGCAGATCCACACCGTAGAAGAACCATCATCCATGAGAGATAAAGAACTAGCACCGACATTCATAATCAGAGAGTGAAATTCCAAAGAACTACTTTGAGAAGAAAATAGTACTACAAGTTGAAGATCATTAACAAATTACAAGGAAAAACATAAGGGACAGCCACAAGCCGGCCTCACAAAGCAGTCTGGTTCCCAATAACTTTAGATACAGACGTTTCCTCAACACCCGGCACCCCAACCTCCTCGGCCGCCACAGTAGCCTTCTCAAAATCAAGCAGCGGCACAAAGGAATCCAAATCAAGCTTAGGATAATCATCCTCGATTTGCTCCCGACAGTTGATAAACCCCTTCACAAAGGCGGAGGCGCTTTCTTTAAGAAGCTCAGACACTTAGACCCAAAGAGACGAAAGCTTGGTATCCTTGGCCACCAGGTCGGCATCCTTGGCTCTAAGCTCAGAATGCTTGGCCTCCAGGATCACCTTTTTGGCTCTAAGCTCAGCCTCTTGGTCTCTTATCTGGGAATCTTTGATCTTGATGTGGTCTTGGTGACGAGAATCCAGCTCGTCACTAATCCTCTTCATCTCAGTGGCCTCGGCTGCAAGACTCCTTACATTCTCCTAAAAGGATTCTTTGATTCTCAAGAACTCTTGCTCTTAATGAAATTCTATCATCTTCACACATGCGAGCGACTGAAAAAGAAAAAGGTTAATTGGTCTAGGAAATAGCCAAGGAAACATCAGGAAAGGTCTTACGAGAGAAGACACAAATAAAGGTAGAGAATTACCTAGACGAGGCCCTGAACGGCATGATGAACCTTCTTCTTAATGGGAACCTGTAGAGCCACTAAAGGGTCTATCGTAGAGATCAGCTCAGATAAGGCAGAGACAGCGGCCTCAAGATCGCAAAGGAAGCTACCCCCCGACGTCTCGAGCGCGGGAGGAGCGGTTTTCACCTTCCCGTCTTCCTGTAAGACAGCCGAAGCGGGAACGTCCGAAACCACCAAACCCCCGAGATCTTCAATCAAAGCTCCCTTAGGAGCAGATTTGCTTTCAGGTACCCCAAGGGGTAACGAAGGTGTAGTCATGTCTCCCGACTGAGGATGTTTCCAGCTCTTCTACGTCAGAGAAGCAGAGGGTAGACCAGTTATTGATGTTTCCTTGGATGTCGGCAGCAAGCCCTTCACCAATTTTCTCCTTTTTCTCGATGTCTCGATATCTGAGAATAGGGTTAAAATTAGATCCTGATTCATGGACTCAGGCTGGGGAGCTGGTGATAATACAACCTCAGGGGCCTGGTCGACAAGATGACCTAGTCCGTGCTCAGCAAGTTTCTCGTCGGTTACCGAATCGGAAAAGGGTTGCAACAGAGCACCTCGACCTTTACAACTCTGGCAGCCTCCTTCGCGTTCAAGATAGGACAGAAATCTGGAAGGCAAGGCAAAATAAGTAGAGACAGAAGGTCAAAAGCAGAATAGAGGTATAGCTTAGCCAATTAACTGGCCTTACTGATATTCCTTAGAATCCCCCAAGACCTGGGAATGCGAAGGATGTCACCAGGCTCCCCTAATAGTTCCTAGGAGTCCCCTCTGACAAAAAAAAACCTTGGTTTCCACCCCTTATTAGAAGAAGGGAGTCAAGAGATCAGATTCTTCGCCTTTACCCTCTTAGCAAAATATAAAAAGCCCAAGGAAGGGGAAGACTTAAGCTGAAATAAAGAGGAGAATTCTTGGATGGAAGGGGGAGAATCATTCTCTCTCTCTAGCAAATGAAATAGAAAGCCAACAACAAGGCCCTAGCCATTGGGAGAGAACCTAGCCAAACAGACATTATAAAAGGCGAGAATGGTTCAAATAAAAGGGTGAACAGGGAACTGGAGGCCGGCCCAAACGCAAATACATAAAAATAGGTCAACTCGTGAATAGAGGAATTGCACCTCTCATGATCCTCGAGAGAATGTAAAGAAACAAAATCAGGGAAACGATATTACCGCCTCAGATTCCCCAGCTCCTCATCGTCAAGACAACTGCGAGTATCCTCAGCACAGTAGGACAAGTTGGATTGATCGCGACGGGTCTTCTTTTTGGAAGTGGATGGCGGTATCATTTTATACTTGCTCTTCCTAAACTGAGTAGGAGGACCAGAAGGCAAAACAAAAAGTGGCCTAGCATCTATAGGGGTGCCGAAGGTGAAACTTCTGGGACAGATCCCAAAGCCTCATCACCGGCAGAAGAGGAGCGATCGCTAGAGGAAGATGTAAAAGCCTCCTTGATTCCTCTGTCAACAAACTCTGACTCGGAAGTAACAAAAAAATTTCTCATTAAAAGCTCAGATAGTAAGCCAAAATGAAGAGAACGCAAATGCGAGGCGCAATCCATTAAAAACAGAGGTTCCAAACACTAGACTATAAAAAAGAGTACCCTCAACACAGAAGAGTGACCCACGAATTGCGAAAGAAAAGATAGATTGTCAGAATGGTTTCGGAAGTAACTAAACCTCCAGATCAGAAAATGAAGCCCAAAACCCCACCAAGGAGGATTGAATAGATCCAAATCAAAGCAATAAGAAAAAAAAAGGGAGATGTACCTAATGGATCGCTAGGTGCATAGAGGAACCAGAAACACAGAGATCTCAAGTCACCCAAGAGCCTAGATCGAGATGCCTCACAAGTCAAAGGGAAAGGAGAAGGCACGAGAGAGATTTCCAAATGGCAAAGAGATTTCCCCTTTTTTGTACAGTATTTAAGACTGGTGATAGGTCACGCCAAGAAAACTGCACCGTTGGGATCACCCGCTGATGACTCGTGTGCAAACCATTCTATCATAACTGGCAAGTGCCAACTCAACCCAAATCAGACCAGATCTGACTATCAGGCAACTACACCCCATAAAGAAATGAAGTCAGAATCAGAAAAGGCGTTCTCTACCCCCAGGTCAGAGATGACATCATCCTCGTGACCAAGGGCTGGGGGGCAACTAATGAGGACAAGAATTACAAATACGGGCTGCCATGACCTTGGAGCCCGATAGCCCTGATCTACTGATTAGCCCACTTCTGGAGGAGAAGGGGCAAAGCCCAACAGACCAGCACTTCGGCCCAAACCAAAAAGAGCCAGGAAAGGAGAAGTCAAACCTATCATGCCACATGTCCCAAAGGACAGAGGGACCACATCTGACACATATGACAGTTACCCTAGCCTGCTGGGAGTAATAGGGCAGAGCGACCCAGTAAGGGTGGGTATAGTATCGCTGACTAGTAGGGGTATGGAAAAAACAAGGACAAGAGGTCCCCACAGGATCAACAGACAAAGGGGCGATGTCGTCAAGGACCCCAGGAGATGAAGAATATAAATGGAACAGTCTTATCTTGCCAAAGCGACAAATATTTTCTTCTGGAGAGTGACTGGCCAGTTCGTCTTCTCCCATATCTCCCCCAAAACAACGACTTCCCTAAGAATAGAAAGAGTCGAGTGTAACCCTTTGTAATGGCCCAGCACTCATGATCTGATTGTATTCGTCGATGAATCAATATATAAACTCCAAGGAGCAAGAGACTCCATTACAATGGACGTAACCCCAGCTTGCCAGTTGGGGCGAACCACTTACCTTTTGTACATCTTTTTTCTATCGATTAGCCTTTGATTATCGTAACTTCGTTAAACTCATCAACCCCATTACGATTGGACTTGGGCCACGATTTCTGAGATACCATCAGCTCTAAATGAAGGTGTTGATATATGCATGTTTGCATATTGACATTGCGAGAATTATGAGAATTATATACTTTTGATATATTTTGTCATGGGTTGTATGAAATGTGTCAGATATAGTTCATATGACATACATAGCATATTGAACATTGTATTAGGATTGCAATGAGACATTACATTGCATATGTATAGGAACATCGCATTAAATGGGTGGTGGTGCATGGGTATAGTCAACACCGCACTTGGTGGGTGACGAGTGGACTCGAGTAAGCTAAGTCGATGACTTGACCGAGTTGCACAGTTTGCAAGGTAAAGCGGGTTGGGATTAGTAAGAAGGGCTAGAAGATCCCTCGGGTGTGAGGCCTGATGATTTGGATACGTACTTCTGTTGGCACAAGTCCATAAAGTGTGTCAGTGTATGCGGAACCATTGGTGGAAGTCCATAAATTCCGTGTCGGTTGGATGTCGTTGGTGTAAGCCCACAAATACCCACCCCCACAAAAGACCCTGGAATAGATGATGTCATTTGATGTGTAACATAGATGACAGGTTCATACACATAGGCAATTGCATGTGTTGGAGAGCCGGGAAGGGCTCGGGTTGAATTGCATGAATGAGGGCACCCCTATTTAAAGGCAAACATCAAGCATAAGGTGAAGGATAAAGTTGCACCATTTGGACTGGCCATCCAGAAGACGCCACCACCATCCAAACGGTGGTGCTTTGCAAGATGCTGACTTATTTTCACTTATCGTGTGCTGGCTCTTCCTTGCATATATTTCATTTTAGTCCTTGCTCATATTCCAAGCTTTGACAGATTGCCTCATAGTTTTAGGGAATTCCAAATCAAACCCTGAAATTTCAGAAAAAACACTCGTAAAACCCTAGTCTATGCACAAACCCAATTCATAGTTTTTAACTAAGTCAATTTTACCTATTTGACTTATTTAAAAATTCTAATTTATATAACAATTAAGGTAATCACACTCCCCCAACTTAAATTTTACTAGTCCTTAGTAAACATAAATTATAAAAAACTATTTCACAAAATAAAATATAAACAGATGTAAAATCATTTTCGTAGATTTTTTCACGATTGCATTAAGCTTATGCAATAAGTCGTTAAACCCCTAGGTGATCC
>JAHQCQ010044056.1:0-15541 GCA_023539305.1 Ilex asprella | reverse complement strand
GACTTGGGTCAAGCAAATGTGATTCTTGGCATGAAAATCACAAAGAGTGTAGATGGAATTATGCTTGATCAATCTCATTACATAGAAAAAATATTGAAAAAATATAACTTTTTTTATTGTAAACGTGCTTGCACACCTTTTGATTCAAGTATTCATTTGTTTCCAACAGAAAAAGAAAGTGATGTAATTAATCAAATAGAGTATGCAAGTATAATTGGTAATCTTAGATATGCCACTGATTGTACTAGACCTGATATTGCCTATGCGGTAGGTGTACTTGGTAGATTTACTAGTAGACCAAGCATGGATCATTGAAATGCAATATACCGTCTTATGAGATATCTAAAAAGAACTATAAATGTTGGTTTATTTTATAAGAATTATCCTGCTGTACTTGAAGGTTACTGTGATGCAGATTGGAACACCCTATCGGGTGATTCTATGTCCACTAAAGGTTATGTTTTTATTTTAGGTGGTGGAGCCATAAGTTGGAAGTCTAAAAAGCAGCAGATTATTGCAAAGTCAACAATGGAAGCTGAATTGATTGCGTTAGCTTCAGCTAGTGAGGAAGCTGGGTGGCTTCATGATTTGTTGTTTGATATACCTTTGTGGGATAAATCAGTGCCACCTATGTTAATCCATTGTGACAGCAATGCCGTAATAGGTAGAGTACGTAATAAGTACTATAATGGAAAATCTAGATCTGTGAGAAGAAAGCACAGTACTGTGAGATCATACCTAAATAATGATGCGATCAATGTTGATTATGTGAGATCAACTGATAATCTTGCTGATCCGTTAACAAAAGCTCTAGCTAGAGAAAAGATCTGGAGTACATTGAGGGGGATTGGACTAAAGCCCATATCTGATTAAGTTACATATGAGGATACCCAACCTAGGGACTGGAGATCCCAAGAACTAGGTTAATGGGACAAACGAATCATAGAGTGACTTGGTTTGGGATACATGTACCAATGCAATTTATATCATTGAAATTTTATATTCATTGTCCATCCCTATGGTGTAAAGTACATGTGATCTCGTAACGAAAAATTGGAGGATGAGATCAATATCTCTTAATGAGTTCTATAGCCTTTTTTGGGTGGGATGTCTTAGTTACGAGAACATCCTTGATAGACTCACCTATATGAGTGTGGAAGACGGGCCGCTTCCTATGAGAATTGGGCTAATTCTCTAGAGCACTCAAGAAACTGGGATAAAGCACAAGGCCGAAAATGTGCTGGTTTTTGAAGCTTGATTTTGGACACCTTGAATATCATGTGTGTGATATGGTTCTACGTATCCTCAAGTAGTCATCGTTTAAAGGCTAAGTCCACTTTGACTCTAGTACGGGAACATTGAAGCACTAAGTAAAGGTTTAAAGGCATTGCCACTTTTGCAATGCATGATATTCTATTTATTGCCCGGTTACTTATATAGTGTATTTTTTATTAAAATAAGTGGGGGATTGTTAGAATATTTTAACTAAAAGAGTGTTTTTAAGTGTGAGAACTCAATCCCACATTGACAAAAGGTCCAAAGAAACTTGAGTATATATATAGGCTAGTCTTATTTAGCCTTTGAATTAAAGAGAGTCCTGAGACTCTACGATCCACATGGTTGACCCTAGTCCACAACCCGGGTATTGGGTGCCCCTGGCTTGCCTAAAAGAAATACAATACAGATTAGTATTAAGGTCACTTTTTAATATTTTGTTTTATTATTTTCTGTCATTACTTCTGAATTAAAACTTCAGTTGCTGAATACCAAAAATCTCCAAACGGCTAGTATTCCAACAACCATATTTTGAGTTATTATCTAATTCAGTATAGAAGTAATTACAGTCAATTAAACATGTATTATTTGTATATATATATGTATATATTTTCAGCATATAGATATTATGATATATCAATCTTACTGTACAAGTTTCTGGGCAATATTCAAAGGTGTGTGTGAAGCTTCTGCTTCATTCGATTGTGCAGATCCGAGTGAAGCTACAGTCAATAGGCTGGACTGTTGTATCCTGGGGACGACGCGTTACTGCCTTCTGCTCTGTGATAATTTCATAAAGGGGCGCGAATCGTCTTAAGAGAGCGACCTAGTCCGCGCCTCACCCTGCCGTTCATTTTATTTGGATCCAACTTTTCCATCACTTGTTGGTAGGCAAGATAGTGTCGGCCAGACAATTCGCCTTCCAAAGAATCTATGGGTAAGACATTGAACCGCCACAAAGTTGCAAAAGATCAATAGAAAGATCAAATCCATTGACGACTGAAGAAGACGTTTTGCAATCGAACGAATAGAAGGAACAAGCTCTATTGATGATCAAAAAACAATGTTTAATTATTCAAATTCGCCTTTCTTTATCACGGAGGATAAATTGGTGGGGCTTGAGAATGATAATGAACTTCTAGTCAAATGGCTAACGGAGGAAGAACAACAATGCACTGTTATTTCAGTGGTTGGAATGGGTGGTTCAGGCAAAACCACTTTAGTCTCCAACGCCTACAATAGTCGGATAGTAAAACGCCATTTTAACTGTCATGTGTGGATCACTGTCTTCCAAAAATATGTTGTTGATAATTTACTGAGAAGAATGATTGAGAAATTCTACGACGCTGCCAAGGAAACAGTTCCTACAAATTTAAACACGTTGGGGTTCAGAGAGTTGACCAGTACATTGCTGAGCTATTTAGGGATGAAAAGGTACTTAGTTATCTTGGATGATGTGTGGAGCAGTAAGTTCTGGGAGAAAATCAATGTATCTCTCCCAGATGAAGGATTTGGAAATCGAGTAATTCTTACAACACGAAATGAAAATATAGCTTCATCGTCTTTAGTTTAAGTAGTGAAGCGAATGGAATTCAGATTCCCTCATGTTTACCTTACTAGAGCAACTATCATTATTTCAAGTGAGACCCACTGTATATTATATATAAGTGAGTCTATTATCAATGCACGGTGGGTGATCTACTATTGACAAAATCGAGGACAAGTGTACAAGAGTGGACCCAAGTCCAAAAAGAATGAATAACTACGTACTAATTTTCACAAGTTTGTTTATCACGATGTATATATGAGTTTTCCTACATTTGCATTGCTTCCCAGGTTGTTGGCTATAGATTAGTATGTTCCTAATTGTCTGTGCTCATCTTGGAATGGTCAGAAGTGAGTTTATTTTCTTCTATTCAATGTGTGAGATTTTCTGGGGAACATGTTGCAGTGAAGAATGTTAAGAAATATAGAATTATTTTTATCATTAAGGGTACAATAGTCTTTTATTTTCCCTGTCTTTTTAGTTTCCTTTGTTTAGCCTATATATAATCTCTTTGTATTTAAGTTAAAACTTTTTTCTTTTGTATTTCAATTGAATTATACAGTATCAATGAAACCCTAGCCTCCTCTTTTCTTATTTCTTGTATTTCTCTTGATTGTTTAACATGGTATCAGAGCTAAGTTTCATGGGGACGATGCTTAATCTCAAACACAAACGCAACTTTTTTTTGGAGTGATTGTACAATTTCGAGAGGATATTCGTTTCGATTTTGTGATCTGGTTTTCTTTGTTTTTTGATTATGGCTACTGAAAGAGACGATTCGCTTCAGTCAGTGAGTGTGAGG
Source organism: Ilex asprella (assembly GCA_023539305.1). Taxonomy (NCBI): domain Eukaryota; kingdom Viridiplantae; phylum Streptophyta; class Magnoliopsida; order Aquifoliales; family Aquifoliaceae; genus Ilex; species Ilex asprella. The sequence goes on along the minus strand of JAHQCQ010044056.1, from coordinate 11,918 downwards.
TTGGATGAAAAAAATTATTCGTATTGGAGTTATGTGATGAAAAATTTTCTTAAGGGTAAACATATGTGGGGATATGTTAGTGGAACTTCTGTCAAACCTAAGAATACTGATGAAGATTATGCTGCTTTGATAGATGCCTGAGAAGCAAACAATGCAAAAATTATTACTTTGATTAACAATTATGTAGAGCATTCTATAGGTACACAGTTGGCGAAGTATGAGATAACAAAGGAGGTTTGGGATCATCTGCAAAAGTTATTCACTCAATCAAATTTTGCAAAGAAGTATCAATTGGAGAATGACATACGAGCTCTTCAGCAAAAGAATATGAGAATTCAGGAGTTTTATTCTGCTATGACAGATCTTTGGGATCAATTGACTCTTACAGAATCGACAGAATTAAAGGCATGTGGTGCCTATATTGATCGTAGAGAGCAGCAACGGTTGGTACAGTTTTTAACGGTACTTCGCAGTGATTTTGAAGGACTTAGAGGTTCAATTCTGAATCGTTCTCCACTTCCTTCTGTTGATTCAGTAGTCAATGAGTTATTGGCTGAAGAAATACGCCTTAAATCTTATTCTGAAAAGGGAATTCTCTCTACTTCTAATCCTTCTGTGTTAGTAATACTTTCTAAGCCATTCTCTAACACAAGGACTGCCTTCGACGAGTGCAATTTTTGTTCGCAGAAAGGTCATTAAAAAACTCAATGTCCTAAGTTGAGACAATAGAATCAATCGCAACAGCAATCTCAAGCTTGGAAGTCTGGTAACCCGACACAATCTAATGCTCATAGATCACCTCAGGGTTACAAACTACCATAGTCTAATTCTGCAGCAGTAGTTTCATCTGGTCCTTTCACCGATCCTAGTACTTTGGCCGAGCAATTTCAGAAGTTTCTCTCCTTACAGCCACAAGCTATGTTTGTTTCTTCTTCCATATGTCAGTTGTCTCATAGTTCTTCAAGTATGTCACATTCTGTATGGGTCTTGGATTCTGGTGCATCACATCATATGTCTCCAGATTCTTCATCTTTGCTTTTGTGTCCCCTTCCTCTTTTATTCATGTTATGACTGCTGATGGCACGCCTATACCTTTAGCAGGTGTTGGTTCTGTTGTCACACTTCACTTGTCTCTCCTTAATGTTTATCATATTTGAAAACTCACATTAAATCTTACTTCTGTTGGTCAGTTATGTGATTCTGGTTATTTAGTAATCTTTTCCTCTTCTTCTTGTTATGTAGAGAATCTGCAGTCTCAGAAGCTGATTGGGACAGGCCGTAAGAAGCAGGGACTATATATTTTGGATGAGTTAAAAGTGTCAGTTGTTGCTGCTGCTACTACTAGTGTGAATTTATCTTCTTTTCATTTGAGTTTTTCTTCTTCTAGTTTTTATTTATGGCATTCTCGTCTAGGTCATGTTTCGTTTTCTCGTTTGAGATTTTTGGCATCCACAGGGGCCTTAGGAAATTTTCAAACTTGTGATATTTCTGATTGTAGTTGATGTAAATTGGTAAAATTTTCAACTTTACCTTTTAATCGAAGTATTTCTATTTCTTCTTCTCCATTTGATTTGATTTGATTCATTCTGATGTATGGGGACATTCTTCTGTTGACACAAAAGGAGGGTCTCGATATTATGTTTCTTTTATTGATGATCATACTTGTTATTGTTGGATTTATTTAATGAAACATTGTTCTGAATTCTTTGGGTTATATACATCATTTCGAGTTCTTGTCAAAACTCAACATTCTGCTGTTATCAAATGTTTTAGGTGTGATTTGGGTGGGGAATACACTTCTAATGGATTTTGTGAGTTACTTACCTTAGATGAAACTATTTACCAAACTTCGTGTACAGATACTCTTGAGCAAAATGGTGTTGCTGAAAGAAAATATAGGCACATTATTGAAAACTACTCGTTCTCTCTTGTTGTCTGCTTCTGTTCCTAGTGTGTTTTGGGGGGAAACTGTTCTTACTGTTGTAGGTTTGATTAATACAATTGCATCTTCTCATATTTCAGGTGTTTATCATTTTGAAAAGTTGTATGGGTATGCCCCTGATTATTCTTTCTTTAGAGTTTTTGGTTGTACTTGTTTCGTTCTTCGTCCTCATGTAGAACGCAACAAGCTGTCATCTCGATCTGCTATTTGTGTCTTTCTTGGTTATGGTGAAGGTAAAAAGGAGTATTGTCGTTTTGATCCAATAACTTAAAAATTTTATGTGTCTCGTCGTGTTGTTTTTCTCGAGCATATACCTTTCATTTTTATTTCATTCACTACTCATAGCTTGACTAGATCTGATCTTATTCGTATAGATAATTTTTCTGAGGATTCTGATATTTTGCCATCTCAGGTTTCTAGTACTTCAATTTGTACTAATCATTCTGTAGGTACTGACACTTTACTCTCTAACGCACCTGAAGGTCCCTCTTTTCCTATGGTCTCTCAAGCTCCATCTGAGATTTTAGATCCACCTCTACGTCAATCCATACGCATTCGTAAGTCCACAAAATTACTAGATTTTGCTTATTCTTGTTATTCTTCATCTTTTATTTCCTTTTTAGCTTCTATTCATTGTATCTCTAAACCCTCTTCCTATAAAGAGCCAATTATTGATTCTCGTTGGCAGCAAGCTATGGATGAGGAACTTTCTACTTTGCATAAGACATGTACTTGGGATTTGGTTCCTCTACCTCCTGGTAAGAGTGTTGTTGGTTGTCGTTGGGTGTATAAGATCAAGACTAATTCTGATGGATCTGTTGAGCGATACAAAACTATGTTGGTTGCAAAAGGGTACTCTCAACAATATGGTATGGATTATGAGGAGACATTTGCTCATGTTGCAAAAATGACTACTATTCGTACTCTTATTGCAGTTGCTTCAGTTCGTCAGTGGCATATCTCTTAACTTGATGTTAAAAATGTCTTTTTGAATGGAGATCTTCAAGAAGAAGTTTATATGGCGCCCCTTTCTGGTGTTTCACATGATTCTGGGTATGTTTGCAAGCTTAAGAAAACGTTATATGGTCTCAAACAAGCACCTCGTGCTTGGTTTGAGAACTTTTCTATTATGATATCTTCCCTTAGTTTTGCTTCTAATAGTCATGATTCTGCTCTTTTTGTTAAGTGCACTGATGCAGGTCTTATCATTCTGTCTTTATATGTTGATAATATGATTATTATTGGTGATGATATTGATGATATTTCAGTTTTGAAGACAGAGTTAGCTAGACAGTTTGAAATGAAGGATTTGAGTTCTCTACGATATTTCTTGGGCATTGAGGTAGCCCACTCACCCAGAGGTTATCTTATTTCTCAGTCAAAATATGTTGCAGATATTCTTGAGCGAGCTCGACTTACTGATAATAAGACTGTAGATACTCTCATTGAGGTTAACGCAAAGTATTCTTCTTCTGATTGTTTACCTTTGTCAGATCCTACTTTATACCGTACTATTGTTGGGAGCTTGATATATCTCACTATTACTCATCCAGATATTGCATATGATGCTCATATTGTTAGTCAATTTGTTGCTTCTCCTACTACAGTTCATTGGACAGCTATTTTTTGTTTTTTGCGGTATATTGGGGTACAGTCTTTTAGAGTCTTTTACTTCCATCCACCTCTTCCTTGGAGCTGCGTGCATACTCTGATGCTGATCATGACAGTGATCCCACAGATCGCAAGTCTGTTACTGGTTTTTGTATTTTTTTGGGTGATTATCTTATTTCTTGGAAGAGCAAGAAACAATCTATTGTTTCTCAATCTTCAACCGAAACAGAATATTGTGCTATGACATCTACTACCAAAGAGATTGTTTGGTTACGTTGGTTACTTGTAGATATGTGAGTTTCTCTTTCTCATCCCACTCCTATGTATTGTGACAAGTAGAGTTCTATTCAGATTGCTCACAACTCGATTTTTCATGAACGAACTAAGCACATTGAGATCGACTGTCACCTTACTCGTCATCATCTCAAGCATGACACCATTATTTTGCCATTTGTTTCTTTTGTTTTGCAGATTGTAGATTTCTTTACCAAGTCGCATTCTATTTCCCGTTTTCGTTTTCTAGTTGGCAAACTCTCGATGCTTGTAGCTGCCGCATCGTGAGTTTGAGGGGAGATGTTAAGAAATATATAGTTATTTTTATTATTAAGGGCAGAATAGTTTTTTATTTTCCTGTCTTTTCAGTTTCCTTTGTTTAGCCTATATATAGTCTCTTTGTATTTAGGTTAAAACTTTTTTCTTTTGTATTTCAATTGAATTATATAGTATCAATGAAACCCTAGCATCATCTTTTATTATTTCTTGTATTTCTCTTGATTGTTTAACAAAGAAGACTCCTTGGGCAGACTTGCTTATGTGCATGAAATAAGAATTGTAGCAGGACCATTACTATGTTGTTGTTATTGCTCTTATAATGTGGTGATGTTTGTGTTCTAATACTGTGGTGGCTGTTAGTGTAATCTATCTTGATAACTTAGCTCAAAACGCACTGAATTTGTATGAATCTCAAGGTTTGGTTAAGATCTTGAGTTTAAAAGACATTGCAAGTTGCCGATTATAGTGGATTGGTTTGAAGTTTGTTTCCTTCTACACCATAGGATTTTTCCACGAAAATATTGGAATACTTGTGATTGTTTAGCATTGCTTAGTTTATTGATTTTTCGGTTGAGTGTTGAATGGTGTTTCAAGATGGTGATGGAGATATGAGATATCATATGCTTTGCTTGATAAAGGAGATCACTATGTTAATGGAGTTTCCAACTGCAACTAAGCAGCAAGTGCCCTTCTAATAATATCCATGCAGGGCTCAATTCTTTGAGTCTGCACAAAGTGTCCCCTCTGCTTAAAATGGCTGTTTCGGCAGTTCTAAATTCCAAGAAAAATTGACTGCACTGTGGTCTAAATTAACAAAATTTCATGAACAATGTAACGAAATTTCCTAGAAATAATCTTTAGTCATTTGTGGATGATTTCTCTTATGTCACAAAATCCTTATTTGATATTGTAGTAGTTAATTGTTAATTATAATTACAACCTGTGTCTGTTGCTCTCCTAGTTGTCATGGGATGTATATTGGACTAGTGGAGGCTCCAAGTACATTCAATAATTAGAGACTCCACGCCTCATTGAAAAAAAAAATTCCGACAATAAATTATTTTTTAAAGAAAATTTTCACACTTTATTATTGGGACGGACCAATTTATATAATTTTGACAAAGCAATTAATTGTTTAGTAGATTGTTAATTATAATACTGACATCAATTTGTTGCTTTCCTAGTTGTCGTGATGTGTATATTGGAGAACTGAGACTCCAAGTTGTCTTAAAATACCTTTTATCAAAAGAAAATAATTTTTTGATAAAAAAAAAATAAATAAATAAAATTTTAAAGGCTTTTCTTTTTCAATATTTTTATGGGGTCGACTCACTTGATGTACTTTTAAAGAATATGTCTTCATCTCTGTGCAAACAATACAAGTATTGAATATTTTTTTATGAATACTACCCAAAAAAAAATTAGGAGTATAAATAATGTATTTAAAACAAATTCAAATGCATCTGTAATTTTTAGTTTTTGAATCTAAAATGATTTTTCAAACATGTTAGCCAATATTAACATAGAGTGGTAGGTGTAACTAACAACTCGAGAGCATTTAATCTTTTTTTAATCCTTGTTAAAATCCACAGAGAATGTAGCTAGTTCAGCTGCAACCTCCAGCTCAGCTTCCTCCAACTCAACTGCATCCACTAATAATTCATTCTCCAGCTCAGCTTGACCACGTACACTAGAAGGATCTTGCTAGAAGGATCCTGCAAAGCTCACTAGAAGAATCCTGAGGCAGTTGACAGTTTGTTGGAAAAGCTTCTCTTATGTGTAAAACATTTAGATGAATAAGTTTGGTGTGCAGTTATTTCCTCATTTGTAATTAGTATATATAGATGTATGTACAATAGAAGAAAGAGCAATAAAATAATTCTCTTCCTCGTCTCTTCTTCCTTTTAAGTCTCTGCATTTTTTTCTTAAGATTTTCAATATGGTATCAGAGCAGTAATGACGGCCACACCACCCCTAAATCCCAACAATTCTTCTTCCAGCAGTGATAATACTACAACCAATCCCAATCCAAAAGACCCTGCTAACTCATGCCTCCTCAATCCAAATGATGGACCAGGAACCCTCCTTACCAATCACCTCCTCACAATAGAAAAGTATCATTCTTGGGCTCGAACTGTTCGAAGATCACTTCGAATCAAAAGAAAATTGGTCTTCATCGATGGAACTCTTTGCAAGCCAACAGACTCCAATGATCCTTTGATGGATTCTTGGCTTGAATGTAATAATATGGTTGTTACTTGACTTCAAAATGCAATGACTTTAGAAATAAAAAACAGTGTAGTATATGTTGAGACTGCACATGAGTTATGGGTTGAGTTGGAACAGAGATTTGCTCAAAACAATGGACCAAGGATTTATGAGCTAAAGCAAGCAATCCATTCTCTCACCCAAGGTGAAGATTCTGTAAGTCTATACTTCTCAAAACTCAAAGGATTACTGGATGAACTCTTGAATTTTGAATCCCTGCCATCTTGCACATGTGGAGCAATGAAAATTGTTTTTGAAAACCAGTAGAGAGATTGAATTATGAAATTCCTCATGCGACTGAGTGACTCTTTTACAAACATTAAGGCACATATCATTCTAATCAAACTATTACCTGCATTGAGTGAGGTCTATGCTCTAGTCCAGCAAGAGGAGAAACAAAAGCAACTCACCTTTGGGATCAATATGAGTGATTCTCTTGCATTAGCATCAAGGACTAATTTCATCACCAATAGGGAAAACTGTAGGTATTTTGGTCCTCAGAAGAAAGAAAGACATTATTGCACTCATTGCAAGATCCATGGTCAGTCAATAGAGAAATGTTTTAAGGTAAATCTAGAATTAGAAAGGTCATTCTGCACTCATTGCAATATCACTAGGCATTTTGTTGAGAAATGTTTCAAACTTCTTGGATATCCACCAAGTCACAAGATGCACAGCAAGAACAAAGGGTTTACTCCATCAGCTAATCGTACTAGTGCAGTAAAACAAGAGCAGCAGACAAAAGGGTCACACTCTGCAATCACCCAAGAACAATATCAACATCTCATGGCCTTACTTCAAATCAAAGTTGTGCATCCTTCTGCTAATCAAGTTCAGAGTAATCAAATTGATGCTCAATCCACTGCTATGACTGGTATCATTTCTTGTTTTTCAAAATTTGAAACCATTCCTTCAGATACCTCCCAAATTCCTTGGGTAATAGATACAGGTGCAACATATCATATGATCTGTAGCTCCTCCATTTATTCTTCTACACCTATCAAACTCTCATGCAAAGTTAAATTTCCTAATGGTGATTTATCAGAAGTGACACACACAGTGACTGTCAAAATCAATGATGCCATCACCCTAAAAAATGTGTTATGCATCCCATCTTTTAGATTCAACCTTCTGTCAGCTAGAAAATTGTCACAGGACCTCAACTGTTGCTTCTTATTTTTGCTAATGAATGTCTTATACATGACTTTTCCACTTGGAGCATGATTGGGAAGGGAGAGATATACAATGGCTTGTGCCAGCTCAAGATGACACCAACTTCCTCCATATCTCTTAATACAACTTTATTTGGTCTTCTTTGTAAACAATTTTCTATTTCAGCTTCAGTTAGTTCTCAGCCTGAGTATGATTTATGGCATTGTAGACTAGGCCATCTCTTAGATTCAAGACTTACTTTGTTAAAGAATGATTTGTCAAATGTTCAATTCATCAATGACAAATTCCCGGTTCGGTTCGTCCATTGGCCAAATTTCATAAGCTTCCATTTCCTAGTAAAGAACACAAATCACATAATCCTTTTGACTTGATTCATTGTGATATATGGGGTCCCAGCACACATATAACCTATAATAATTCAAGATATATCCTCACCATTGTCGATGATTTTTCAAGATGCACATGGCTCTACTTAATGAAGGCAAAATCCCAAGCTAGACCATTTCTACAATCCTTTTGTTCCCTTGTAGATACCCAATTTCAATCCAAAGTTTAGATAATTAGGACTGATAAAGGAAATGAGTTTAGTATGGGAGAATTATTTATGAAAAATGGAATTATTCATCAAACAAGTTGTGTAGGAACGCTTCCCCCCCCAACATAATGGTGTTGTTAAGAGGAAGCATCAACATATTCTCAATGTAGCCAGATCCCTCATGTTTCATTCAGCAGTTCCTATCGATTTGTGGAATGATTGTGTGTTAACTGCAGCCTATCTAATAAACAGAACCCCTTCACCCAACCTGCATAACCAATACCCATATCAGCTCCTCTTCAAAACCAAACCAACATATAAACATCTAAGGGTCTTTGGTTTCCTGTGCTATGCTTCTACACTGAGACAGAGTAGACATAAGCTTGATCCTAGAGCCAGAAAATGTGTATTCCTAGGCCATCCTTTTGGAGTCAAAGGTTACAAGTTAATGGACCTAGAGACTCATTCAATCTTTCATTCAAGGGATGTTGTATTACATGAAAATATTTTTCCCTATAAGACAGATCAGTCGTCTCCACATAATTATTCTTCACTACATCACTTCTTTGATGTCTCTTCATCACCCACATTTGTTCAACCTTTCACAACAGATGCATCTATGCCAGTTCCAGTTCCTTCTAGTACCTTCAGAGTTTCCAACAATCATACACATTCATCCACTGATTCATAACCTGAACCAGAAGAACCTTCTTCTTCTTCATCATCAGACAACAACAACTCTCCTTGCATTTCTGTTCCCATAGAAAGCTTCATAGAAAGGCAAAATAGTTCTTCTTTTCACAGGACATATAGAACAAGAAGAAGTCCAGAGTATCTGAAAGACTACTTCTGTCACCAAGTCATTGTGCCTCATTCTTCTCAAACAAACTCCAAGAACTCAGGTCATCTTTACTCCCAGTCTTCATTCTTGTCATATGATAAACTTTCACATGAGTATGCCAGTTTTGCTGCAGCAATCCTAAACCATCATGAGCCTAATACATATCAAAAGGCTGCAGAAATTTTGGAATGGAGTAAAGCCATGGACAGTGAAATTGCAGCTTTGGAGTACAACAATACTTGGGAACTCACATATTTGCCAAAAGGAAAACATCATATTGGCTCAAAATGGGCGTACAATGTAAAGTATAATTCAGATGGGACTGTGGAAAGGTATAAAGCTCGATTAGTGGCAAAGAGTTATACCCAACAAGAGGGACTTGACTACCATGAGACCTTCCCTCCAGTAGTAAAGCTTGGAACAGTCAGAATTCTGTTAGCATTGGCTGCAGTCAAATGTTGGTTTCTGCATCAATTCGACGTGAACAATGCATTTTTGAATGGGGAACTAGAAGAAGAAATGTATATGCAGCCACCCCCTGTGTATTTTGTTAAAGGAGAAACTAAGGTTTGCAAGTTAAAGAAAAGTTTGTATGAACTAAAGCAAGCATTCAGACAATGGTATGCTAAGTTTTCATCATCCTTACGCAGTTATGGGTTTACTCAATCTCATTCAGATTACAGTTTGTTTGTCAAGAAGGCAGATACTTCTTTCATGGCATTATTGGTTTATGTGGATGATATTATAGTTGCTTCCAATGATAATCACGCCATATCAAAGTTGAAGGAGTTTTTGAGTACTCAATTCAAAATTAAAGATTTGGAATCTCTCAAATATTTTCTTGGCTTAGAAGTAGCCAGAAATTCTCATGGAATATAGGTCTGTCAAAGAAAGTATGCACTAGACATCATTGCAGATTCTGGTTTAATTGGGTGCAAGCCTGCTAAGGTGCCCATGGAACAGAACAACAAGTTCTCCAAAGATGATGGAGAACTTCTGAGTAACTCATCTTTGTATAAAAGAGTCATTGGAAGACTACTTTACTTAACCATCACAAGACCAGACATTTCTTATTCAGTGAATTTATTGAGCCAGTTCATGGCAGTTGTGCCCCTCATCTTAATGCTGTGAACATGATACTTAAATACATCAAGAGATCTCCAGCTTTGGGCCTTTTATTCCCTTCCACTTCATCCTTACAAATAGCAACTTATTGTGATTCTGACTGAGCTTCATGTCCAGATACCAGAAGATCTACAACTGGCTATTGTGTCTTCATTGGTCAGTCACTTGTCTCATGGAAATCCAAGAAGCAAACTACAGTCTCAAGAAACTCAGCTGAAGCAGAGTATAGATCAATGGCTGCAGCTTGCTGTGAACTCACTTGGATTAGACATTTACTCAATGATCTTTCTATACCTCATGAAGCACCAGCAATTCTTTATTGTGACAATCAACCAGCACTTCACATTACAGCAAATCCCATATTCCATGAAAGAACAAAACACATTGATTTAGATTGTCTTCTAATTCGAGAGAAGATACAAGCAAAAATGATTTTCACTGCCTATATGCCTTCACATTCTCAGATTGCAGACATCATGACAAAAGCTTTGACATCTTCAACTTTTTACTCTTTACTTCTCAAGATGGGAGTATGCAATATATACTCTCCATCTTGTTGAGGGGGGGGGGGCTGTTAAAATCCACAGAGAATGCAGCTAGTTCAGCTGCAGCCTCCAGCTTAGCTTCCTCCAACTCAGCTGCTTCCACTAATCATTCATTCTCCAGCTCAACTTGACCACGTACACTAGAAGGATCTTGCTAGAAGGATCCTGCAGAGCTCACTAGAAGAATCCTGAGACAGATGGCAGTTAGTTAGAAAAACTTCTTTTATGTGTAAAGCATTTAGATGAATAAGTTTGGTGTGCAATTATTTCCTCATTTGTAATTAGTATATATAGGTGTATGTATAGTAGAAGAAAGAGCAATGAAAATAATTCTCTTCCTCGTCTCTTCTTCCTTTTAAGTCTCTGCATTTTTTTCTTAAGATTTTCAATAATCCTTCCCATCCAACCCAAGCAAGTCCAGTCGGCTGCATTGGCAAGGATTTGTGGATAGTACTGTCCAGGCCATTGTTTGGATAGCTAGGTAATACTTCCATGGGCCCACTGATTACACCTTACTAATTATTAACAGTTCAATCTTTTGTGTAAGCAATTTACCTTGTTTTTAATGGTACCAATTTAGCTTTATATTGGTGTTGGTGAGAGTGCTCAACAGTGGGTCTTAAATAAATATTGTTAATTTAATAATAAATTAATATTTTATATTAATAAATTATGTCCACATAATATTATTCTAAAAACTAAACGGACAAGTCCATATTTACATTTTTTCAAGCACATGAATCGTCTAGTATGCCAAAAATATTGCAAGTGATCTATGAAATTTCCTAATCAACTTCCAAATTATATTTGGAGAATGCAAGATGTTTCCTAGAGCTAATCCTTTCCTATCCGTCAAGCAAGATGATACTCTAGTGGGTAGCATTCAATGCAAGTATGGTACAATGTTTGACGACAACTACAAAAAATTCACCCCGACACCATTAAGGAACGATCCGATGAGTTGGAGAAAAGTTGAAGCAGCACGAAGAGGAGGTCCTCAAGAACTTCACCGACGCTGGTAATATTTTATAACTTGTGCTTCATTGCTTTTACTTCCCCCACATCCTGAATTTGTATGATATCCATTCGTTTTCTTAATTTTGCAATTGTATGTCCATTGCTGCCCGGAGTATCAAGTCATTGGTGAGTTGATGAATGGTTTGAAAGAAGCCACTGACAAGGACAAATTCCTGCTTCAACATAACCTAAATAGGGCCATCAAATTAGTTAATTGAACCTCTTTTGAATTTTGCTTGAAATAATCAGCTGAATTTCTACATAATTTTAATATTCATGTGATATTGGTGTGATATTGGGGGGGGGGGG
>JAHQCQ010044055.1:0-15545 GCA_023539305.1 Ilex asprella | reverse complement strand
GGCCCAAAGCGGACAATATTATGTCATGTGAAGGGTGGGGTATTACAGAATCCTGAGAAATGCGCCTTTAGTGTGGGGTCAGGAAAGTTTTTAGGCTTTATGGTCAACTAGAGGGGAATTGAAGTGAACCCTGACAAGATCAAGGCAATCCTTGACATGAAGTCACCATCCTCAACCAAGGAGCTCCAGCGCCTCAATGAAAGAATTGCAGTACTTAACAAGTTCGTCTCTAAGTCTGCAGACAAATGTCTGCATTTCTTCAAAATCCTTCGAAAGGCTTTCGAGTAGGGACAAGAGGCAGAGGAAGCCTTCCAAAGGATCAAGGCTTACTTAGCTACACCAGCCCTCCTTTCACATGCCACTCTAGGAGAAACCTTGTATTTATACTTGTCTGCTTCCTCATCGGCAGTGAGCTCAGTTCTTGTCAAAAACAGTGACGGAGTGCAAAGACCAATATACTATATGAGTAGAGCATACAGGGGGCAGAAGTTAGATATTCTGAACTAGAGAAACTAGCGCTCGCCCTGATCTCAGTGGGAAGGCGCTTACGACACTATTTTCAGAGTCACAACGTCGTTATTGTCATAGACCAGCCTCTCAAGAGAATTCTGGGACAGCCTGATGTATCCGAAAGACTACTTAAGTGAGCAGTAGAACTGGGAGAGTTTGACATCCGGTATCAATCAAAGACAACCATCAAAGCACAAGCGTTGGTAGATTTCATTGCGGAGCTTACACTAACAAAGGAGGAGACCCCCTATGGCGTCCAACCAGCCCTTTTGGGCGCCCAGACGGGTGCCCAGCCAGCTCCTTTGGGCGCTCAAACCTCATCTGGCACCCAGACTGATGCCTAGGCAACTCTTTTGGGCACCCAGACTGGCGCCCAGCCAGCTCCTTTAGGCGCCCAGACCTCATCCAGCGCCCAAACTGGGGCACAACCAGCTCCTTTGGGCGCCCAGACCTCATCTGGCACCCAAACTGACGCCCAGACAGCCACATCAGGTACCCAAACCCCTTCTGGATCCCAACCTGGTGCCCATGTTGCCCAACCTAGGGCCTTACCTCCTCTAGAAACCTCTGAGTATTCTTCTCTATCACTCTGGAAACTCTACGTCGATGTCTCCTCAACCAACGAAGGATGAGGAACATGCCTAGTCTTGATCAACTCAGATGACACCATTCTCAAGTATGCGGTGAAGCTTCACTTTATTACTTTCAACAATGAGGCAGAATACGAATCCCTCCTCTCTGGATTAAGATTGACAGCCGAAATGAAAGCCCAGCATCTTGCCACTTACAGTGACTCTCAGCTGGTGGTTAATCAAGTAAAAGGCGAGTTCGAAACAAAGGAAGCAAGAATGCAGGAATACCTTGCTATGGTGGAAAGTTTAATCGTAAAGTTCCACTACTTCCATATTCGCCATATCCCCAGAAAAGATAACATGGCAGCTGATGCACTTGCAAGACTCGCCTCAACCTTGGAGGCCCCTTAAGGAGGACCAGCATTCATTGGTCACCAATTCGAGTCAAGCAAGTTAGACATGGTGAACGCAAATGTCAACTGTGCGTCAACTGAGTTGAATAGGATGACCCCAATAAGGGCATACCTCCAAGAAGGTGTACTGCCAGATGATCCTTTAGAAGCCAGGAAACTGAGGATGAGAGCCTCCAAGTTCACCATCGTGCAAGATACTCTGTACAAGAAGGGCTATTCCTTGCCGTTATTGCGGTGCCTTGCACCAGAGGAAGCTCACTATGCCTTGCAAGAGATTCACGAGGGGATCTGTGGGAACCACTCTGGAGGGCGCTCCCTTGCCTACAAGGCGCTCAGACAAGGCTACTTCTGGCCTTCCATGGCAAGGGACGCCCAGGAGTTCTCCAAGAAGTGCGACAAGTGCCAACGCTTCGCAACTGTATCTAGACAACCACGGAGGAGCTAACAACCATCACAAGTCCATGACCTTTCTCCAGATGGGGCATTGATATCCTAGGCCCCTTACCTCTCAGCAAAGGGCAGTGCAAATTTGTGGTGGTGGCAGTGGACTACTTCACCAAATGGGCAGAGGCCGAACCCTTAGCAAAAATAACAGATGCAAAGGTGAAAGACTTCATCTGGAAAAACCTAGTCTGCCGATTCGGGATACCTCATGCCATTGTCAACGACAATGCGAAGCAATTCGACAATAAATTACTCAACTCTTTTTGCTCCGACCTTCAGATAAAACAACCTCACTCCAGCCCAGCACACCCACAGGCAAATGGCCAAACAGAGGTCATGGTGAGAACGATGCTTCGCAACTTAAAGACAAGGCTTGAAAGAGCGAAAGGTCTTTGGGTGGACGAGCTACCAGGCGTACTGTGGGCTTATCGAACCACACCAAGGATTCCTACCGGGGAAACCCCTTTCTCCCTCGCCTTTGGAACTGAGGCGGTCATCCCTGTGGAGATAGGGGTACACTCTCTAAGGGTCCAAAACCACAACCCCATCACCAACGAGGAAGGACTTCACATCAACCTCGACTTGGTGGAGGAGGCAAGGGAGATGGCTATAGTCCGCAATGCTGAGTACAAAAGACGCATGACAAAGTACTATAATTCGAGGGTGAAGCCTCGCTCCTTCCAACCAGGGGACTTGGTCCTCAAAATAGTGATCCTCGCCACAAAGGATGCACGTGAAGGAAAACTGGTACCAAATTGGGAAGGACCTTACCTCATAACAGAAGTAGTGAGGCCGGGCACCTACAAAATCCAAAACTTTGAAGGGAAAGCCTTACTACATCCGTGGAATGCTGAACACTTAAAAAGGTACTACCAATGACACATCGAAAGAGTCAAAGTAATAAACAGTGGGGACTTGGTTTTATTTTATACCTTTTTTGGGATCATTACCCAACATTTAATGTACTTTTTTGAGGTTACCACTCAATATTGCAATGGATGAATAAAATTTCCTACATTTTACTCCAAAATAATTTTTGCATTTTTCAATTTCAAAGGAGTATCAATATAAAAATAAGACTACGAACCGTCTTTCTTAAAAAAAAAATGAAAGAAAAACCAAAAAGTCCTCAATACTCTAGCTACTCTCATGGTCATCGTCGTCCTCCTCCTCGCCTTCCTCGTCATCCTCAGCCTGGTCAGAGCCTCCATCACCATTATCAGGCGCCTCAGTCGACATGAAGCCTGAGACATCAATATCAGGGTAAGCAGCTGAAATCTTCCCTCAGAGCTCCTCATACCCATCAATGAAGACATCTGCAAGGCCGTTCATCAATTCCTTCTCAGCTGAGACAGCCCTCTCCTCAGCTGCCTTCACCTCTGCCTCCGCAGTAGCCTCTCTGAGCATGGCCCTCTCACGGGTTTTTACAAGCTCAGCCTCACTGAGCGTGGCCCTCTCACGGGTCTTCACAAGCTCAGCCTCTTTGAGCACGTCCCTCTCACGGGTCGCAGAAAGCTCAAACTCAAGATCAGCTATCTTCTCATGAGCCTCCTTAAGCTCAACCTCGAGCCTGGTTGCCTTCTCACAGGACGCCACAAGCTCAGCTTGAGAAGCCCCTCTAGCAGCTTCAAATTCAGCAATCCTCACCCGAGCTGCAAGGAGCTCATTCTGCATAGCATCACGATCTTGCTTCATCTGATGGTGACTATAAGTCATTGAGAGTAAACACAAGGATACCGTACAAGCCTAGAGAAAGATAAAAGTCAGGAGAAACTTAAGAAAGAACTGGGGAAAGGGGGATAACTGACCCTTACCTGACCCAGGCCTTCCAAAAAATTACGGACGATTCCTTCCGTTCCCAGGGCATTAATCCCGACAACATCATCGAAAAACACAAACTGCCCAAGTCGATCCTTTATGATTGATGCATTACCTAGAATAGAGTTAATCCGCAGAACTCCCACAGGAGGAGCCGAGGCACCTAGGAGAGAAGGTGAAGTCAAAGGGGTCTCCGAATTAGAAGGTACAGATAAAGAGGTCGTAGCCCGAGGAGGCGCTTGATGGGGGCACCCTCGGGGAGCCACTGGAGAAATCACTTGAGGGGTGTTCACCTCAGTGGACACGTTTGGAGAAATCCTTTCCTCGCCACCTTTGGAGGAGGAGGGCTCCTACTAGAAAGGCGAGATCCAATCACACCCCTATACATCTCTGCATAAGCAATAAAGTGCTATAGATGAAAAATATTGAACAAAGGTGAAAAATATAAAGCAATTATCGCACCTTTCCTCTTCAAAGTGGAACCACCCGACTTAGAAGAAGGAGCACCAGCCTTAGTAGAAACCGTAGAGGAAACACCGCCTCCTCCATCTTTGAGCACGAGAGTCCCGAAATCTCGTATAGGATGAGCTCGCACAACTTCAAGCTTCCACTCCTGACCCTGGGAGAGCATAGGAGAACCTGCATGGAACATGGTGAGTACACAGCTTACAAGGAAGGTGATGAGAAAAGAGTAAAAATATGGGACGTACCAACTTTCTTTGGAATAACCCATCGTGATGGTACCAGTGCCCTACCGACATCCAAGGCCTACTCTCCACCAACGAATATGAAATGAGTTTTTCAACTATGGCAGTTGGAAACCAACCCAGTAATCAGCTTGCCTGCCCGCGGATTAAAATAGTACCAACCTCGGTTGGGAGCCAGAGTCTCACTCAAGTAATATGCTGCATGGAACTCAATAGGAGAGATCCTCGTGATGTACCTTTCTCCATAACTCCAGAAAGACTAGTAGGACCCTCCAACCGTTGGGTGTCAAATATAATTCAAAATACCACAAATAGAAGAAGGAATGGGGAGCCTGAGTCCAACCTCAATCATCTCCTCATAAATAACAATATCACCAGAAGAGTCATCACTAGCGGACTCGCCCTTTTCTGCTCGGCGGCACAACACAGTTGGAGGAATGCGATAGGTGAAAATAATCCGTGAAATATTGGCATTAGAAATTAAAGAACTAGTCAAGGTACTTACCTTAGACCCGTCGTCATCACAGATTACTTTCCCTTTGTATTTTTTGCTGCCAAGACGCGAAGGGTTACCCAAACCGCGGTCAGGATCCTTGCCATAAAAAGTGCCCGGAGTATCCACCCCATGCGTCGTATGCTCCACATCACTCAGTCCAGCACCTAAAGAGGTGTCTGACACTCTTTGATTGCCTAAGGAAGGATGCCGAGCACCTGGAGGGGTATCTGACCCTCTCTGATCGCCTAGTAGAGGAAGCCCAACGTCAAGCAAGGTGCTTGACACTCTCTGATTGCCTAAGGAAGGATGCCCAGCACCTGGAGAGGTATCTGACCCTCTCTGATCGCCTAATGGAGGAAGCCCAGGGTCAAGCAAGGTGCCTGACTCCCTCTGCATGCCCAAAATAGCGCCTGGCATGGTCTTCTCACCCAAAGTGGCGCCCTGAGGGCCTGCCATGGTCATCACGCCCAAAGTGGCGCCTGGCATGGTCTTCTCGCCCAAATTGGCAAGAGCAACGCCCAAAGGCGCCCTGTCTAGCTCGCCCAGCTCATCACCCATGGCGCCCAAGTAGTCCTCACGCCCACTCCTGCCTGGATCAGCGCCTATGGCTTCCAGACCGCTACCCGAACCAGTACCCATGGTGCCCAAGCAGTCCACTCGCCCACCATGGTTCACCTCTTCAATATTCTCTTGATCCATGAAAACCCAAGGAAAGCTTGCTCACAAGGGAGTTTCGGCTATGGCTTCTTAACAAAAGAAATCTAGATTCTTCCCTCTTTTGCTCAAATCCAAGAATCTTAAAGCACAAAGTCTTCAAGGTTGTCAAGGAAGCATTCTTGAATCAGTTGAAGAAGTGAGTAGTGCTCAAACCCAAGAATCTCTAGTCTTGGGTATTCAAAATCTCAAGAAAAATTTCACCTCTCTCACTCCAAGAAAGGTTCTATGTGAAAATGGGCAAATGAAGAAGAAAAGTACATATTTATAGCCTAGAGTTTTCAAAAGAAGGAAAAGCCCCAAATTGAAAATCAAGAAAAAATGCAAAGACTTGAGGTGTTCAGTGAAGCAAAAATAATATCTTGGAAGGGAAGAGTTATCTAGCGGAGGAAGTCTACATCACCAAAAACTCAAGATTCAAGTAAATGCCCCCTTCTCCAAGTCTCCTAGGACACGGGGCATTGAGGGGCAAATGATAGGTCAAGCCCAAAAGGCCCAAAACCATACTAAAGCCCAGTTGCAATTAAAGGCTCAAACTTATGAAGACCCAGCAGGCCAGATGAGATCCAAACCCAATCAAGTTCACCATGGAGCTACCTCATCTTAGCCACAAGATCCAGAGAGCACTCAAGATCCCTCACCTTCTCTACCACCTTGGAAGCAGTCAACATTGACCGGGTCTTATGGAGAGCTCCTCAACGGCCACACCCGTTGAGGAGAATCTGCAAATCTCACTAGAATAGTTGAGTAATTGCTACTTAGTATGGAGACTAACTATAAAATGTAAGCCCCACCAATGCTTGAAAAAAAGACACTGGACAAAGCATAAAACTCCTCCTCCTCTCCAATCTGTAACTCTCCGTTCTCTCTATTCAACGGAATTAATAAAATATCGGCAACCCTTTGCCGTTCCAAAGTGGACGTAGGTCACATTGGCCGAACCAGTATAATTTCTGTCTCTCTCTTTACTTTAATTACTACCTTTAATTTTCAAATTACTTGACTATTGGTGTGCAAGGTCAATTTTGTGCATCATCAGATTTGACTGGGTATTGTTATAAATACTTTGCTTATTGGTGCATATAAATTTGGATCCACTTTCGATTTCAATAAAAAATGAAAATAAGGAAAAGAATTGACTGATTTTCTTGAATTTAGATGAAAATGTAAATTAGAAAGATGATACAATCATTGATAGATTAGGAAATTAGATAGATCTACTATTTTCATAGTCACCTATCTCCCTACATAAGTAAGACGATATCAAATATAAACAATTACGCAAATAAAAAGAAAGATCGAAACTTATTAATGTTAATCTTAAATGTAAGACATTAGATTGTGATTATCTATGTCTATGTAAATTGGGATAGAGAGAGAGAGAGAGAGGGAGAGGGTTCTCAATTTAAGGTATGAAATTATTGCAAATGGAGAAAAAAATTAACCTTATGAATGTAGAAGTTTGTTAGATGATAATGCCATGAGAGAGAGAAGCAGCTCTCCTACACAACAACACGTGGCAAGAAAAAAGTTGTTTTAAGGGTTAATTTTTAAAAAAATGCTAAATTGGAAGTTAGTTTTAAAAGAAGTGTAATTTTAGACAAAAACTTTGACTTGTGATTTGTCAGCAATGGTGAAGATAGGTTTAACATTGAAGCTTGTTTTACAAACAAGCTTTTACATTGAAAGAATAACTTTAAATCCCAATTTATTCAAACAATGGTAAATTGAATTATAAGTTAAAAACTACAATAAGATAGTAATTTTTCACTAAGATTCTAGAAGTATATTTGTGAGGTCCTGGTATCCCACATCGACTGGAAGAGGGGGAATTGCTGGGCTTATATGTAAGCCCCTCGCCTCACTTGTCAACAGGCTTTTTCTCACGGACCTTGGGAGGAACAAAACCGAGAGGGCCAGTGGGCCCAAAGCGGATAATATGTTGACACGTGGTGGGTGGGGTGTTACAGAATGGTATCAGAGCCGACCCTTGCCCGGTCCGAGTGTGGGGCCCTGCACGGGTCTCGTGGTGGGCGGGCACGAGGAGGAGAACGGTAGTCCGTGACTCGGGAATGGCGAGCTACACGGGGACGTGCAGCCCTAAGGGGGTGGATTGTGAGGTCCTGGTATCCCACATCGACTGGAAGAGGGGGAGTTGCTGGGCTTATATGTAAGCCCTTCGCCTCACTTGTCAACAGGCCTTTTCCCAGGGACCTTGGGAGGAACAAAACCGTGAGGGCCAGTGAGCCCAAAGCGGACAATATGTTGACACGTGGTGGGTGGGGTGTTACAATATTAATAAAAGTTTAATATATGATATCGAGATACTTTTGAAAGGTTCTTCAAATGAAAGTCTTATCTTTGTAAGATCCACTATGTGCGAAAAATATATATCAAGTGTAGCATGTATGAGGTAAATAAAACATTTATTAGATACTTCTATACGAATATGAAAAAATGTAAAATTATCCAAGTAGTACATTCCAAAGAGAATATAATAGAAGGATTGTAGACATAGAAAATGTTAGAAAAAAATGGTTTTAAACAAGATTATTTGAGCAACTTGAGACTTAAATAAAAGTAGGACTCACACCTCAAAATTGGTGGGACCAAATTTAAGCGCATTCTCCTCTGCACGGAGATGAACGTCGTATATTTATGTGCTTAAAACCATTAAATATTGAATGAAAAATTATATCTCAAAGTCACCCATTTGAAGTGATGAAATAAACTAAGATTTGTGTAGTGGAATAAGACTTGTCCCACATTGGAAGACGACTAACACCTTGGTGAGTTAATATACTCCTAGTTGGCTTAATGGGTTGGGCCCCAAGGGGTACCACACTTTTGTAAGTGGAAAAAACACCTACACTACCTTGGTTATCACACAAGCACGCTCTGACCAGTTCGAGCTTGGGTTTAGGCCAAAAAAATATAATTTTTTTGGGCAAAATTTATTTAGAGCTGTGCGGCTTATGGGTCAAACCAATCTAATCCGAACGCGAATCGTAATTAATATCCCAACTAAAATTTAAATCCAACCAGATTTTTAAATTTCTTATCCAACCAGAAAGGCTGTTCACTCCAGAGGTGCCTTTTGTCTGTTTAGATTAAAGAATGTGTCTCTTCAATTTGAATAGTAACATCCCATGCCACTTAAGGCGATCTGAACGGTCACCAAGGGTCTATATAGACCCCCCCATTACCATTTTAGACCATCCCAATTCTAGATTCCAATTTTTAAATTTCTTCTCTCTGTCACTCTGCATATTGCTTTATTAATCTTTCTTGTTTGGTTCAGTCTAAACACAAGTTGTGTTTGCTGGAGTCTTGAAGATTGAAGTGTTGCTTCTTCAAGAACGTAAAATCAATTCTATCTTTGGAGATATTTGCTCATCAACCTTGAGTACTGAGAGCGAGCAAATTTGTCTTAAGAAAATTGTGTTTCACAAGGCTCGGATTGAATATTCTGGTTTTCTTATTTTATTGTTCGTACAAATCTGCGTCACTATGAGTGCACTGTTTTTGCTTACTATACATTCTGTTTAGATTAGTTTGCATGTAACAGTATACAAACTAGTTTAGATTGCTGATATGTATAAAAGTATATAGATATAACTTGAATTCTGTTTATTGCATAAGTCAGACTTCATATAGTTTAAAATAATCTAATTATGTACCTATTTTCTATAACAATCTTAAGACAAAATTTTCTTATAATTAGATTAAGTATTGTTACAAGTCTAAAATAGATCTTTGTATTCTGTTACTGTTTTACTTTGATTAATTACAATCAAAATTTTGTATTTCGTTTCAATACTTTGTGAAAATCATAATTGAACATTACAGTTTCAATCAAATCAAAATTGTGTATTCTGTTAGATTAATTGTGTTGCTTCTGGTTTTTTTAAGTCATTTGCTTCTGTTTGTGTAATAGAAATGACATCAGCAAGTTCTATTCCTATAACTATGAGTTTGTCTCATGGAGAGAAGCTTGAGAAATTCAATGGCTCGAACTTCAAACGTTGGCAACAAAAAATGTTCTTCTATCTCACAACTTTGAACCTTGCAAAGTTTCTAAATGAAGATGTTTCTTCCCTTGATGAGAATGAAACTAATGTGGAAAAGGTGGCCGCGGTGGATGGTTGGAAGCATTTGAATTTCTTGTGTAGAAATTATGGGTTAGATAATGTACTGTATAATGTCTACAGTGCTGTCAAAACAGCAAAGGAACTTTGGGACTCCTTGGACAAAAAGTGCAAGACTGAAAATGCCGGCTTGAAGAAATTAATCGTTGGCAAGTTCTTAGATTTTAAAATGGTGGATTCCAAGACTGTTATATCCCAAGTTCAAGAACTTTAAGTTATCCTTCATAACATCCATGCCGAGGGTATGTCTCTTAGTGAGTCGTTCCAAGTGGCTACGATTGTGGAGAAATTACCACTCCTATGGTAGGATTTCAAGACTATCTCAAACATAAGTGCAAGGAGATGAAACTTGAAGAATTGATTGTTCACTTGAGAATCGAGGAGGATAACCGTAAATCTCAGAAGAAAAGTGGAGTTTTTAATTCCATGGAATCTAAGGTCAACGTAGTTGAAAGTGGAACCAAGACTAACAAGAAAAAGAAGCATAATGGTGAATGTTCAAATCAATGATCGAAGAAATTCAAGGACAAGTGCTATAATTATGGCAAATTGGGAAAATTTTCAAAAGACTGATGTAAGACAAAGAATTTTAAGAAGCTTAATGCTCAAGTAAACATGACTAAATCAGACAAGCTTTTTTGGAAATCAACAATATGAATCTCTCAGCAGTTGTTTTAGAATGCAACTTGTTGGGTAGCCCCAAGGAGTGGTGGGTGGACACTGGCACTACTCGACATATTTGTTCTAATAGATGGATTATCTCTACTTAATGATGAGCAACTTTATATGAGGAATTCCTCTACCTCCAAGGTTGAAGGAAGTGACAAGGTGATACTGAAGATGACATTCAACAAGGAACTTACCTTGAACGAAGTGCTTAATGATATTTGCGAAAATCTAGTATCTGATTCTTTGCTTAGCAAGAATGACTTTAAGTTAGTCTTTGTATCTGACAAGTTTGTACTTACAAAGAATGAAATGTTTGTAGAGAATGAATACATGAGTGATGGCTTTTTAATCTTAATGTAATGACTGTTGTACCCACATCTTCTAATAATAAGAATGAGATGAATTCTTCTTACTTGCTTGAGTCTTCTAATAAGTGGCATACTAGACTATGACATGTTAATTATGATGCAATTAGAAGATTAGTTAATTTGAATGATTTGCCTAAGATGTCTATTAATCCAAATCATAAATCTGAGACTTGTGTGGAATTAAAGTTGACAATAACATCTGAAATAAGTATCGAACATCGATATGTTCAAGCATTATAAGAATAATGTTGAGAATCAACTTAGTAGAAATATAAATACATTAAGAAGTGATAAGAGTGATGAATATGAATCTCCTTTCGAGGAGTTTTGTATAACACATGGAATCATTCACCAAACTACTGCCCCCTATTCACCTCAATTAAATGGCATAGTTGAACACAAAAATCGAACATTGAAAGAAATGATGAACGCTATGTTGTCAAGTTCAGAAGCACCTCAAAACTTGGGGGGGGGGAAGCTTTGTTATATGCTAATTATATTCTTAACAAAACACAAAAATAAAATTAATAAGGCACCATATAAATTATGGAAAGGTCAAAGATCTTCCTATAAATTCTTAAAAATGTGAGAATTTCTAGCAAAAGTGGCAATTACTAAACCTGAAAAGATTGAGATATGACCAAAAATCATTGATTGTGTATTAATTGGTTATTCCCATAACAGTAGTGTATATCGATTTCTTGTTCATAAATATGAGATTTCTTATGTGCATATTAATACAATTATAGAGTCAATGAATGTGTCATTCTTTGAAAATAATTTTTTATTTAATATGTCATATGAATCAAGCTCATTAAAGAGACTAATTGAGGCTACAACTAATAATGGTCAAAATGAGGAGTTCATTGAAGATGAAACTAGATGTAAGCAAGAGGACAAAGACTTTGAAGTCATTTGGTCCTAATTTTCTAATTTATCTATAAGAAAATGATCTTCAAAGTTTCAAAGAAGATATGCCCTGTGAGATCCCAAATTTTTAAAAGTAGTTTAAACATAAATATGTGGACGAAATTTTTTTCAGGGGGGAAGAATGTAAAACCTGGGTAAATTTGAACTCTTTTAAAAAAAGGGCAAAATGGTAATTTATTACTACAGTGCGGATTTAAAATAACTATTTCTCTAGAGATCGGTGACACAATGGACTTTACCGTTAAATTCGTCTCGCGAAACTGAGTCACCTAGATAATTTTTGTCAAATTCTGAGATAGTTGAATTTTGCACGTATTTCAAAGCGACTAGGTGGCCGTTGACCTCACAAAGGTCCTCACAAATAAAATTAATTTGAACTTAAACCGAGATGAATTTAATCATTTCGGAATGAAAATGGATCATTTAGAAAGATCTAGAAGGTTCTAGAAGATTTTAGAATATTCATAGGATATTTCACATTTTAGAATATTCCTAAGAGTCCTAAAGGTGTAACGCCCCAAAATCTACCTTGGAAGCATTACTAGTTAGTCACCATTCATACCATGAGAGTACTAAATAAATCCATCAATAAGAAAGTTTCATTCATCAACCATTGGTATTTTAAAAAAATTCGGGTAGAGTCTCTTTTGTACAGGAAGCTCTACCCAAAACACAACTTGTGCAACTAACTACATTGACCACACAGGGTCCATTTACCCATCATAGAATAAATTTTCATTCACCATATGTAATGTCCACAATATCATCCCAAAAGAATATGCCAAGTTATGACCACAATATCAAAAGAATATGCCAACTATGGCATCTACATCTCAAAAGAATCAAAATACACTTGCAGCGGAATAACAAAATACTAGAATTTACATGATCTCAAAGTAAATTCTCTAGTCTAGTACAAAAGAAATTATAACTCTATAGGTCTACCTCGGGATCTAGATTTCCCTCGGGTAGGGCCTCCCAATGCCCCTGCTTTTTAATTCTGAGATCCTCCTCTAGCACTAAATCTGAAAAATGTTTAACTGTAGGGGATGAGTACGAAGTTCTGTAGCAAAATCTTCTCAAACTCAAACAAGGTTTAGAAAAATTATAAAATAGGTTGACCTCATTTCACAAATAATATATATAGTTTTTGAAATAAAACTGGGACATTTAAACAGATCTCAAGTTTAAACAATAGTGATAATCAAATAGAAATAGTAAAATGCATTCCTCAACAATTAACCATTTCCAAATGGTTAGGAAGGGCGTCTGCCGTTGCATTGTCTCATACCAATGCACCGGCCATGACGGAATCCAACCCGTATGCTTATGTATATTGGTTCATCCCCGTGTCATGTACGTTGATTGCTTCTCAAGAATCTACCCAACGACTATACCTAGTTCACCCATCACAATTAAATCACAATCACTTCGGGAAAGGGCGTATACCATCCCAATGGCAGTGACGAATCCCTCCCCAGGAAAGGTATACCACCCTAGTTCGAACTCCAGTGAACGATAGTGGTTGCATTACCAAATGACAACCCACTACAAGTGTTAGACAACCATCTCACCCCCACTGGGATAGACTAACCTTTAACACTCTACGACATTTTTTGAAGGCAATTCAAATCCATCACAACAACCATACAATAAGGAAACCAACATATTTTCAATAAACTAGCAATTTCCAAGCATTAACAAAATCCCCAAATTTGGCATGTGACATTTTCAACAACCACTTAAGAAAATTGCAAGAGATCAACCACAATATTAATTTATCACTCAACATAAAGTTCTAAGGTTCCAACATCAACAATAAAGGAAGATTTCAAGAGGGGAATCCATTACCCTTAAAATCTAGTTTTTTGAATCAAGAAAATTGGGTATCAACCCTCACTTCATGTAAAACATGATAATAATTGCAAGGAAACCAAGAAGTAAAGGACCCATAGCAAATACATACTAATGAGAGTTAAAACATGTATATATAGTATCCCTAGCCTCAATGAAAGAGAATAGGAAGAAATTTCCTACCTTTTTGTTCTTGAATTCTGGGGCTTGAATCTTGAATCACACTTAGATCTTGTGTTTTTTCCCTTTGATCTTGAGTTTCTCTCTTCTTTCCTTCATCTCTAATGTTTTCTAGGGTTTGAAGAGGTGTAATGAAGGCTAAGGAGGTGACATAATGTATTTATAGTGGAGGAAGGACCGGCTGTTCGCGAACTGAAAGTTTTGGATTTTTTTACATTAACCTTCCGGAAGGTTTTTATCGACCTTCCGGAAGGTTTTGCCTTCTGGAAGTATTGTTCACGTTAACCTTCCGAAAGGTTTTATAGAACTTCCGGAAGGTGTTGCCTTCTGGAAGTGCTGTTCAAGTTAAACTTCCAGAAGGTTTTATAGACCTTTTGGAAGGTTTTATCGATCTTCCGGAAGGTTTTGCCTAATGAAACTTTCAGTGCATTTTTGACCTATTTAGAGGTTGAATTGAAAATTTTTCATTAAATACACTTTTATAGCCCTAGATGTCTACTATCTACTTTCCAAATTTCAGATCAATTGGAGTTGGGAATAAAATGTTATGAATAAAATACTAGGAAGTGTCTAAACTCCTTTTTACCCAAATTCACTCTAAAGTGTGTTTTAACTCCGAAATACTTTCTAACTTCTAATATACGTCATATTACCTCTCCCAATGTTTTTCGACCCTACGTATTCAATGGAAGCATTATTTTTACCTAACTTCATTTAAAAACTTATCTAATCACCCTTTTTAAGTTTAAACGACTTCGAAACTTAAACTTCCCAATCCATTGGTCTACCTAGTATTTATTCCAACTATTACAATATATTTATTTTATTCTTACATTATTACTTATGTTAGAATTACTAGACAATTATATTACTATATTAATATAAACAAGTGGGGGTTTACAAAAGGCCAATAAATAGGGGACTTAGTTATGGAATTTAAAGGAAAAAACATTGGTGACCTCCCAGAGAGAAGGCAAGAAAAGTTGGGAAAAAAGGGAAGAAAGTTGAGTTATCAAATTCAAACAATGGTTTTGAGCTACGGGCTGGTATGCAATGTTCTCTTGTAACACCCAAAAATACACCCTAGACGACATTACATTCAATAATCATTCATACCATGAGAGCACTAAGATAAACCATCAATAAAGAAGACTTCATAACAATAATTCATAACATTTACATCAATATCCCAAAAGAATATGCTATCTTTGGCCTTTACATTCCCAATGAAAATTCACTATTATAGCGCAGCGAAAATTACAAAAAAAAATCTAGACTATACAGTGTTTCAAAATAATATTCTAGTCTAGAACAAAAAGTAAATGACATCTCTAGATGTCCCACTCGGGATTCAAGTATCCCTCTAGTGAAGCCTCTCCAAGGTACGACTCGTTAGCACCGAGCTCATCTTCTGGCCCAACATTTGAAAAAGGTTCAACTGTAGGGGGTGAGCACGAAGCTCTGTAAAAAAATTCTCTCAAACCCATACAACGTTTAGAAAAGCATATAAAATGGTCGGTCTCATTTTTAACCTAACATAGATGTATAATTTGAAATAAAGCAATGACATTTAAAAAAAAAGATCTCAAGTTTATTTCAAAACATTACTTAAATGAATAAACGAGCAATCACACACCAATAATAATCATTAACGGATATAAATAATTTTCAATAGTTCTTTAGGTAGGTGGCATACTTTGTGGTAACCTCCACCTCCTTTTA
>JAHQCQ010034295.1:45336-57961 GCA_023539305.1 Ilex asprella | reverse complement strand
ATTCTCAACATGTCATCATCCTATGTGCCTAGAAGCAGATCAGTAACCATACTGTCTTCCTACGTTGGACCCAGTATATAGATACACATAGAGACAATCAAGCCTCATAATTCTCCCCAGCATTTGTGCAAGAGATCATAACATGAAGGCCAAGAAACTCAAACCAAAAAATCCTCAAGCTAATTCCAAGTATGTCATCCTATATGCCTAGAAGGAAGAAGCAAGCAGAGTGTGGCAAATATCCAGTTTGGGTCGACTTAATTTCCATTCAGAACCTTGAAATTTTCTTCATAATCTATTTGTGGTTTTTGTATCTTTGGATAGGCAAGATTCAACCTAAGACCTACTCCAAAACCATCACATCTACTACCAGATGAGAAGGCTCAGGCTTTGGGTACCAATATTATCCTATAGATTTAACTCAACTCCAAAAAGCCTTGTCCCGACCACATGAATTTTGCTACTAAGACACAAAATATCACATATTGACTTGGTCACGTCACCCTGCCTATCTATGAAGCACAAACACTCTCAATAAGGTAACGTATCTGTGTCAAACCCATGTCAGAACTATTTTATCTATGTCCAATGATAAAATTTTAATTTCACACACGTGTCTAACACTTCTTTGGTGACGTGCCTGACAAATCTTTGAAGCGTGTTTACTACTAAACAATAAGCATTTGTTGACATGTGATTAACAAAACTTAAAAATTTGACTAATAGGTACCTTATATTATGAGATAACATATAATTACCAATATTAAACATGTTAAAGTTGTACCCAAAATATAAAAACAAAAGCAAAGGACACATAAAATATTTAGAAAAAAAAATTGAGAAAATGAGAACAATCAAATAAATTATATATGTTAGTCTAAAAATCATTATAGATGACTAGACATATCATTTACTTATCATAAATTACTGCATTTATTATGAATAATATATCATTTTCACTATATTTGTGATAAATTATATAATTTAAATATAAAACACAATTATCTGTAATTGTAGCGTATCTCCAAAGTGTCTGTCATTTTTTTTTGAGAAATACCATGTATGTTTGTCTGTGTCGTATTGTGTCATATCCGTGTCCCGTGTCTGGGTTCATGTCCATGCTTCTTAGCTTCCTATAGTTCTCGAACAAAAATAAATGAAACAAAATCCTAGTAGATTAAATAAGGAATTAGCGTACACTATAAAGAAAAGCCTTTCGTGCTATGTCTGATATGGTTAGCTGACTTTGCCTGCATATAAAGGACAACAAATTGTTAACAATGAAATATCATTGAGCATACACATGCCAAAAAAATATAATAAAATAAAGACAAGTTCAGATTAACTTGACAGATAAGAAAGCAGTACTACATTACATGGAATGAACAAGATAAAGATCATCCATGAGACTAGACATATCATAATTGTCTCTAAGGAACAGTATACTCTCACAATTAGCTCTGGAAAATCCTAAAAGAAACTTCAAAATTAGTGCCAAAACTCAACCCCATTTCAACTTCAACTATGTAACTGAACACTGCATAAGAAACAAACAATTGTGAAACGATGCCCCTTTCAAGGTTATGATAAGCTCCAAATGTCAAACTTGAAGTTAGAAAGGTAAGTCAATAAAAAGAACAACAAATGAAATTGTTCAATATCCTAATGCACTAGTGTATCAATTAATCTATAAATTATGGATGGACGAATTATGGTAACCATCATCCCCAAAAAAAACCTAAGCGTCTCACAGCGGTACCCTATGAATAGGGGCTGTCTTCTGCATATTTGGCACTCCATAAATGAATAGCAGCTTTGCTTTTATCGGCCTGTGAAAAGATAGTTGACAAGCAATCCAATCTCTCTTTGTATTGTAAGATGAAATTATGAAGTTATAGACAATGAAACATGGTGAGTTGAAAAGCACAATGCGGAAAAATGATAAACTAAACTAAATATACAGAGACACAGAAAAAAAATGAAGCCAAAGAATACATCTCTGAAAGTTGTGATGATATCTTTACCCTATCCTACCAAATACCACACAACATTGTAAAGCAGCAACTATTTCCCCAACGAACACCAAAACAGTATGAAGGAGTGTATTGAGTTTGCTTGTCAGAGTCAGGTTTCATCATAAGATAAGAGTTTGGGGAAGCATTCCTCTGTACAGCTAATCAACTACTAATTACCATTTTACAGATTCATATTTATCACATAATTTTGTTGAAGTATAAATCCTAAAGTTACACCCTCCCTAGCAGCTTCAATGAGCTTATGCTTTTGGAGTAGATAATTGTTTAACATGATACTAAAACAGGAGATTTTGTGTTCGAATCTCGTAGTCATCCTAATTATTAAAAGATTTTCACATGATATGTCCAAAATCTAGCCAAAGAGGGCATGTTGAAGTATAAATACTAAAATTACACCTTCTCTAACAGCTTAAACTTTTGGAGTAGATGGTTGTTTAACAATTATACTTATCCAGTCATTGAATAGATTAATTCTCTTTCATAACTAAAGATTGTTTCAATTAGAAAGCAGCATTAGTCAAAAAATCCTTTCACATAGCTACTTGTTAGAATGAACATAAAATTGTATGTCCATACATTTAGTGGTAGAGGTTTAGAACATCAAGCCTATATGTTACAGTGGTGGAAATGATATACTTCTGAGCTTGTCTGTTAGTGAAACATCAAAAAAAAATGCAGAGAAACCGTATACTCGTCCTATTAATTGATATTTCCGGATCTTTTAAGAATACTGAACTAAGGTAGGATTTTCACCTAAAAAATAAAATAAGTTAGGATTGATTGTATGAAGCCTCACAAGTGATTCTTCTGAAAGAATGTGCTGAGAAATTGGTGTTGCAAAGTGCTTCATAGAGAACCATGATCTTGTTGACATAGCCAACAACCAAGTTGTACGGTAAGAATAACATACCCTCCTTACAGTAAAGTAATATTTGATACACAATTTCAATTGCGAAAAAGCTGCACCATCATTTTCTCCTCCAAAGATTCCACAAAACAAAAAATTTAGCAAGTACGCTTATTCAATAAATGTGTGTGTGTGTGAGAGAGAGAGACAGAGAGAGAGAGAGAGAGAATTTCAACAAAGAGACATGGCATACCAAATGTTAAATTCAAAAACTATATTTATGACCACGCCAAAGATCAAGATGCAGCATTCGTCTGCCCTCCTGACATCAATTCCCAAACAAAAACCAAACACCAACTCACCCTTTCAAATGGTGCTCTTGCAGTTGTGCTTGAAGTTGATGGTCAGCTAGAATTCCAGATGAACCAAGAGATGCAAGCTTCTCCTTCAAAACAGACGCTGTGAAGCACATTGTAGTGAGCAGGATAAAAAAAATATAATCATTAAAATCATCATCAGCCGCTTTTCCTAGTATGCTTCTGTTAGGTCTAGGACCGTTCATTGTAAGTTTGATTCCTTATCAGCTTCTGTGCCCTACTCACACAAGCAAAATATAACTTCAGAAACCCCATGTAATTTAGGACTAAATGTGCACTTACCCATAGACTGGTCCAGTCATAAATTTTTTATCCTCAAGCAAATCGAAGCATATTCAAAAGAGAACACAATACAATAATTAAACAAACCCTAATCCCCTCAGACTCAAGGCAATGCATATTCTAACGTATTGGAGCCATGGCAATTATTAACACAACCGATGAACCCAATATGAAATCAACACGAAACTAGCAAGTTTGAGTTTACCCTTAATGGGTTTAGTGTTAATAGGGTGACCCATCAGACCCACCAAGTAAAATTCTATAAACAAGGTGACGGTTACCTATGACAGATATCTGCCTAACCCGTTATGACTCTCAGAAGCCAAATGCCTCGTCAAAATTACATATCCTCACCATATAATTCAATTTAGTTGTACAAAATTTACTATCAAAGTTCAATATGGATGGGAAAAACTCCAAAAGCCAGTTGCATAGTGAGAAAGGGTACATCAACCATGTGATGCAGCAACGTAGAAATGTAAATCCAATCACAAATAATACAAACAGACTAGATGCAAGTTGCCAAAGTATTCTCCAAAGCGTGATGCACCAATGGATATCCATAGTGAATAAACAATCACCTGAAGATCCCCGTGCACTTTGCAGAACTGCAAACAGCTGCTTCCTTCCTTCCCTTGTGTATGCAGCTCTATTTTTCCGATTGTCTCCACCGGTCATACTCTGTTACAAAGCAGACAGTTCCTACTTAGGCATCAACTAACCAAAAGGAAATTTATAATGTCAATGGACAAACTTAACTGCAAATAGCAAAGCTGCTAAATTTAACTTGGGGTGAACTTCTAAAGCTTTAATTTGTGGTAGGGGATACACTGCCTCTCCCCCTTGCTGAGATAGAATGCGCGGGATGTCAATTGATTCAATTGCTGCAAAATAGTGTGTAAAAACTATCCATTAGTGCATAAATTAAATAGATATATGAAACCAACAAAGCCTTATCCATTAGTGCATAAATTAAATAGCTATATGAAACCAACAAAGCCTTATCTCAACTATTTGGGACAAGATACAAAGGTTAACAAGCAACATTAAATGAAGGCAAGATCAAGGATCATATTGAAACATGAAATCAAAGATCAATATTATTGAAACGTTGAAATTCCTTTTGGATTTTGTTGATACATTCTGATAGAGCTTTTGACTTTCCTTTATATCAGCATGCCTTGTAATGATCTTTCCACATATAGCCATGCCAACTTATCTTGTGAATTACTCCCAACAAATTGAATTGATCTTTCAATTCGGGCAATACTTCAAATATAACGTCCCAAAAAACTTTGGAAAAGTGTGATTTTAAAAGAAGAGACAACTAAATCATTTTGTTTAATTACCTTGAGAAGTGAAATTGTCCAAAAATGTATTCCCAAAGGATGGGATTGTCCTAGTCAAGATCCTCTAAAAACACCACCATATTAGAGAAGTTTTCATTGCTTTCTTTCCTTTCTAGCACTCTTGGACTGATCATCTTAAACTCTTATTTGAAGTAATACTTGTGGATACAGATATTGTATTACTCGCCAAGCATGATGACCCAAATACCCAACACATAAATATAACATACTCCCATCCCCTTCAACAATGTTTACAAGCATAAAAATGAATTACACTGTTTTATAAGCGCAGCAGACATATTTATCCTTACAACCTAAAAGAGAACTTATGCTGCACATGGGGTCATCACATCAACTATATTTTCTTCACTCTCATCATCTCATGTGTGCAACAAATGAGGGGGTACAATAATAGAATAGAATTTCAATGATCTAAAGGCCTTCAACATCCTTATTTGATTCTTCAATTCTCGCTGCTGAACTTGCCGCCATTAACCCTCGAGGAATTGTGCATGCATTACAAGCAAGGTTGTCAAACGAGTAAAGCAGTGCATAACATTTTTAAAAATGACATATCAAGTATCATAAGATACGCTCAAATTTAAAATGATATATTGCTAGATATACATACCTAAAAACATATAAATATGTGTTGTCCAAAATAATATAAATACAATTTCAACTTATCATTTCGTGTGACGTGTGTTAGAGACTGAATTTGAAAACGACACTCCTCCATCCTTACACCAGAATCAAAATATAGCTCGAGTTTCGTTTGTTTGAAGAAGAAGAAATGAGGAGAAGGAAAACGAGAAAAAGAAGATGGTCACCGGCTTTGTCTATTTGAAATCAAACCAAAAAGAGAAACATCCCACAAAAAATAACAGGTGTGTTTTGCAATGCTTTTATTTTCGTGTTTTCAAAAGACAAGAAAGCAGAGACAATTTTTGTTCTATTTTGTACTAAACACCGAAAAAAGAAAACATGTTTGGAAGTCTTTAGGGTGTCAAGATAACCCACTCACTCTCACACACATACACAGGCACAAAAATCACACACAAAGTGATATGGCACACACACACATAGAAATCACACGCGCACACAAAAATTACATACACACAAAAATTACACACACACAGAAATCACACAAACAGAGACAAAAAAAGAGGGTTTCATGGATTCAATCTTCGTCTTCGCTGAGTTTCATGGATTCGATCTTCGTCTCCGTCTCTAAGAAATCGATCTTCGTCTTCGTTGTCTTTGTCTAGGTTTCTTAGAGAGAAAGAGAGAGAGAAAAGATGAGAGGGTGACGACAAAAGAAAAAAGAAAAAGGAGAAGGGTTTTTATAATAACCATAAAAAATACACTCTTTTTGTTGCTAATGGGCCAGTGCGCCGGCGTGTGTTTTCGGTTTTCCTTGTTTCCGAGAACATCTTTTTTTTTGTTCCTTGTTTTTGGACCTTGTTTCAGAAACAACTTATTTTATCTAAACCAGAAACAAAAACCCAAACAAGTTTTTATTTTTGTTTTGCCCAAAATGTAAAAACAAAAACGCAAACCAAACGACCCCTAACATTGTTTCAGTATTTTGAGTAAGAAAAAGTATTAAAAAAAAGGTCTTGTTCGTATCGTTTTTTAACTATATCTAAATGTATCATAAGATACATATTGGAAGATTTCAGAGAAAAAACAATAGATCCCTCTAAGATGTATTGTTCTGTCACTGTACCGACACTTATCATAGGGCACATATCACATAACACTGACAACTATGGCTACTGGTAGCGTTCTGATACCAACCATCAGCGAAAACCATATCTTACAAAAATATAATTTTTAAGTCTACGAAAATTTGTTGATAATGTTTTCGGCATAACTAGGCTATCAACACCAAGAAATTCACGTCAATCAAACCCAGGCTATCAACACTACGAAATTCAATCAAATAATCGTTGGAAAAATGTTCTCAAACATGGGTGATGTGATCCAAAAAAATAAATTTCAAACTTCACAATTGTGAGCATCTTCAATATAATTTGATAACCGTTAACCACAAAACTACGATGACAATACAAGATCCTCCATGAAGATCAAAATTTGTGCCGATATCATAGTTGATGCAACCCATGTTATAGTTTTTACGATAAGAAAAACAAAAAAGATGAAAAGTAGATCCAACACAAAAATCCCAAAGTGACAAAAAAAGATGCAATTTCTATGTTCTAATACGCAATAGCCTTGATCACTAGAGAAAAGAACAAAACGACATAAAGAAGAGAAGAGAATAATAAAAGGCCAAAGATCTTGCAGATTTTATCAGCTCAATTTCTTTCAACACCACCCTTTCTCATTTCTTCCTTTTTCCTCCTTTCATGTTAGTCTTTCCTTCGCTTATTTCCTAAACCTAATAAACCCCAATATCCCAAACAAAATCTAGTACATTAGAAACTAGAATATTTATACTCAACTCAACCTAACCCATCTTTGTCGCAACATCTTTGGGCTCAGCTAAATGAATCATGTTTTGTCATTGTGCTCTATTAAGAGTCATATTTTATGTTAAATTTCTTAGGTTTTTTCACTATCAACTTTAAAGTTATTTTTAGTCTTCCTCTATTCTTTCGATTGCTATCGATGCTATCGCATTGATTCTTATCACTTTTGCATTAACAGGTCTTCCGTGAATATGTTGAAAACACTCACGTCGATTCTCTTTTAAATTATCTTCTATATGTGCTAGCTCTACTTTTTATGAATTTTCTCATCACTAATTGTATATTTTCTAGTTTTAAAAAAACTTATCAAAGCATTCTCATTTCCAAACATGTTATTTCTTAGTTGCGCACCACTTTGCACTATAAAGCAGAGCTGGACTTATGACGGCTTTATAGAACTTTCCTTTTGGCTTTTAAGAGGTATGCATTTATCACACAAAGCATTAGATACAATCCTCTATTTAGTCCATCGTACTTTAACTCTTCGAGTAACATCATCAAGAACTTACACTCCCTGTGAACAATTGATCCCAAATATCAAAAGTATTCACTCTTCAATATCTCTTGATCTTCAATCTCTAATATTTTCTTTGATATTTAATCTTTACTGCTCCCCGATTTGAATTCCACTTTTTTTATAATTACATTCCATATATTATAGGACCTAGCATATGTATAAAACAACTAAATTAATTTTCTATAGATGACTCTAGCCACAATCAATTTTTTGCACATAATTCCACAAGAACATATGCATGTAAAATCTGAATTACTCTTGATATTCTTTGGGCCATCCTGTTAGGTATCCTTGCAGAAAATGCCGTGAGAGTATTTGCCAGACATTACAGACCAATAAGTTCAGATTGTTTGTTGCAGTATGATTCAAGCTCCCTTGGGAGTTGGGAGGCCTCGGAAAATCTCGAACTTTACCCCCTCCACTGTGCTTGATTGAGGCAACTCATAGATAGCCATGGAATATGCCGCATGTGGTTTAATTGTCCACGGCTTATTATGAGATAGATTCTGGATCTGTCTAGGGCCTCAAAGGCACCTATTACTAGGTTTGTAGGCCGGATGACAAGATGGAAGATTTATTTCCTTTCACAACTAGCGTCATTACTCAATACAACAATACCATATGGTAGAAATTGAAAAACCTTAACACCCAATGGAAATTCAGTATCTCAAACATATATGTTAATTAGAACCAAGCCACCAACGTAATGAATGAAATGAAAAAACTGAAATAAGCCTCCAACATGGAGTAAAAGAAAGTACCAGCAGAATTGTGGCAAATGACTTGTACATTGGAAAGTATAGCATAAAAGATATATAACTCGATTACACAACTTCACCATATCAGAACCATCATTTCAAAAGGTAAAGATCAGAATACTTTAACTAACCTGCAGGCTCAAAAAAATTTGCTTGCATTGGAGGTCTATTAGGATTCAGTATCACTCGTGTTTTCCACACTTGAAGAGTTCCATCCTTGGATAAAGTAACAAGTAAGTGTGACATTGGCAGCCAAGCCACTGATGTGATTGGTTGAGATCCCACTTGTGTACTGGAATTGCAAAGAAAAATCTAAACATTGGAATTCAAAGAAAGAACCACAAATGGAATAAAACCCACTAATTGATCAGAGATAACGCCAGGAAAAAAAAAAATACAAGATCCATATATTACTCCCTGTGCAAACGAATCATTCATAAAATTGTCAAGGTCCTAGAAATTTTATAACACTTCCAAGAAGTAAAAACACATTATTCCGTCAACCATATGCACTCAAAATGCGGGGAATTACCCCAAATCACATTCATTCCAAGAAAACAACTTCATTAGATAAGTTAATTGATTTCACAAAAGTGCCGTGGCACCATAGCTAACTTAAGAATGATAGCAAATGCCCCAAACACCAAGAAAATGGTTGGTGCAACTTATTCATTAAATTTTTTACCAAAAAAGAAAAGTATTACTTACAATTTTTGAAAAAGAATAAAAGAATTTATTTGCATGCATAGAAATAAGCAGACGGCATAAAAACTAACAAAAACGTCCAATCACAGACACAAGTCACAATAAACAGGAAGATAGTATGTCTTTCCTGTGTCTTGGAAAAACTTTCAAAGAACGCTTACTTAGTATATTCTAGTCAAATGTGTCTGTGCAAAAGACCAGTTATCCTTTCATTAAGGTTCATCCTCAGGAAGCACTACTCAAGAGGTTGGATATTCTGGTTTAACGAACACCAAACAACTAACTATAATGGGAAACTTTGGTTCTTACAAGAAGATCATGATTATGAATAAAGAGTAGATTGTGCCTCCATAACACCGACATGTTTATGTTTTAAGTTATAAACCCAAAAAAAATCCAGTAGGGCAACTATACTCGAAAACATGCAAAACCATCAAGGCAATACAAAATTTCACAATATATGGCAGCTCAAATCAGCCTAACTCACATTCCAATCATAAGCGGCCTCTCGGTCGATACATCCCATGCAAGAAGTGTACCCCGTCTATCTCCAACAAAAACCCATTCTAACATTGGATGAAATGCAAATGCTCCGGCACCCATGAGCTTAATCGTGTTGTCAACTACAATGATTAACAAAAGTTAAAAAGTGCAGGTTAAAATGAAATTATTCTGCATAAAAAAGACTAAACTATCCAATCCTGGAGATAATTGAAGTGTGTTTCTCAAATCTTACGTTGTAATGTGTAGTAAACAGCATATGTATTGATGTTGTAAGCTCGAATTAAGCCATCTTGATAAGCTACATACTGTGAGGAAAAAAAATTAAGAAAAGGAAGGGAAAAAACCGCTAAAGTATACTACGAAACACAAAAATTGTAAGATTTGGACAGTACATTAGCAGTCACACAACGCCAGTGAAGATCAAATAAAATTGGAAACTATCTCAAACAAGCTAAACATGTTACCAAGACAGGAAGGCGAGGATGGCAAGCAAGATTCACAATAGGTTTCTTCAGGTCTGTCTTTATTTTTGTTGGCGCCTTCCCCCCTTCGACAGTTCCAACAACTTCATGCCAGCAAAAATAGTCATAGATTGCAGATAATATTGATCAGGATAATTTAAAAAGAAAAAACACTAGTAACTGGTGATTTAGTAGCAACCACTTCTTATAATCCAGATTCCAGGTAGGGGAAGGGGAAAAAAAGCCAGCAACACTGAGAGAGCG
Organism: Ilex asprella; assembly: GCA_023539305.1. NCBI lineage: Eukaryota > Viridiplantae > Streptophyta > Magnoliopsida > Aquifoliales > Aquifoliaceae > Ilex > Ilex asprella. Next base: position 47,366 of record JAHQCQ010034295.1, on the reverse strand, counting down.
CTTGCATAAAACAACAAACCTGTAACGCTCATCCTACGGTGGAAACCAAAGAAGACTACAGGCTGAAGGGGGGTCAAAGCAAGATGGACTTCTGTGTCAGTAGAAATTTGTTCCATCCTCTTTTCAGGTGAATGCAATACACAAGTCTGCTCAGCATCAAAATCACATGATCGAATCGTACAATCCTGCAAGACAGGAAACACATATAAATTAATGTCACCCGCATGAGAAGACTGGAAACACAACACCAAGTGATATCTAATTCCTACTGCAAAATCAAGAACAAAAGAATAACTAGAAACACAGAATGATTCATACAGAATATACAATCAGGAAGATAGAATGCATCTTCCAATTCCATATACCATGTTCCAGCAATCCAGATGATCATAATGCTAATATACAATGCCCCATAATCAGAGGCATTCCAATTACAAACTCAGAGACAAAATGTCTATCAATACTTTCTTGTTGAGTTTCATTCTCGCTTCGTTTACTGCTACCAAAGGTCCAAAGCACATTCTTTGACAAATTTAGAACAAAGATAAATTTAGTGCAACGTTAGTAAGCTAGTATTATATCACATATAATGTGCAAGACAGGTACAAAACTTATGTTAAATAATAATTCATCAATATACAACATAGCAAACATGGTTGAAACTCAAAGTACATAACTACTCTACAATAAAGCTGTTAATTTCAAAAATCTAACGCATAAGACATCAGGCTACAGATTAGAAGTCCTACTTGGTCCTAAACAAAATAGTTACTCTCGGGCATTAGAAAACGTAAGAGAATCTAACCAAATCGAACAGACTAGGCTAGCAAGCGAACCAACCTCAAGTATAGCAATCACCGTGTGCCCGCTAATCGGACTATAAGACATACGGACAACAGGGGAACCAATGTCAATCGAAGAGATTTTGCTTCCAGTATATGTATCAAATTCTGCACGCAAACAAAAATTCAACATCACGCGGTAGTTTTAATTCATAAATATGATTACAAAGTTGAAAGTTGATCACTAACAAGGAATGATAATGTTCAATGAAGTAAAATGGCTTCTAATTATCAGATCAACAATGCAATTAGCTGATGTGATCGAGAACAAGGGGGTAAAGAACTAAGTATACCGATAATGTGGCTTCCTACGGCGGCGGCAATGAGTGCCTGAGTAGGGTGAAATGCGGCGGCGTGAGGTTGCAAGGGTTTGGAACTGCGACCGACATGCCGGAGATCTAGATGCTGTAGTGTCGCCCACTCCATCTGATTCTCCCAATTACACCTACTAATATCTTGTTCGAATCAACTGGACAGAAACCAGAGAAAGAGAGAGGGAATGACTTAAGTTGAAACTAATTCAGATCATACATCGAATTAACAAAAAGATGATGAAAAAAGAGAAAATTGGGCGACCGATACGGATCGAATCGGCGAGGCGAGGACTTCATTGATTGGTGGTGAAGATTGTGAAATTACCTTCGCAAGAATTACTCTGGTGGAAAGCTCATGAGAAGAACAGAGAGAGAATGCGGGAAGAACGAGCTTTGGAGAGAGGAATTTTTCAGAACCGAGACGACCATTTCCCAAAAACAAAAACACACACAAAAAAAAAAAAAAAAGAATTACATTAAAACCCCTAAAGTTTGTTACTTGATTACTCAAATCCGCTGATATTTAAAATATTACACATCAATTCTCTAAAATTTATATACGAATAACACTTAGACCTTGTAAATATATTTATTAATAAATTATACCCAGACCCCATGAAGTTTATAAGCATATATTACTTAGACTTATTAAGTTTAAAATATTATACTTAGATCAAAAATACTTCAATTAAAGATAAAATATCAAATATTTTAAATTTTATAATTAAAACTCATGTTTTATTGTATCATTTATTGAAATAAAATCAAAATTTTAAATTCAATTTTTTATTAAAAATTATAATTAGTATACAATTATATTATCTATTGAAATTTAATTTGGTCGTTTAAACAACCAAATTAAAATTTCAAACTA
>JAHQCQ010034295.1:20024-40336 GCA_023539305.1 Ilex asprella | reverse complement strand
TTTTCTTGTTTTCTCTAAATATCAAAATAAAAACGAAAAACGAAAAACTTAAACGTTACCAAACGGGGCCTTAGTTTTTGACATGGGATATATTAAATGTTTGAATTTGGTGTGGGCAATTTTTTTTATGATAAATAGATTAAATGGGTCTGTAATTGTGGCCAGTGAAAGGGTTATTGTGTGAACCTAAAATTGATTCAAATCAATTTAATTTATTTGGCAGGTTCCACAGCTCGTGTCGAATAACTTGCTAAATAAATAAGTCGTGTTTACTTTTTGAGATTTTCACTTGTTTATTAAATGGCCCGTATATATAGGGGTGATGATTTTTAACACGACACGATAATTCGATACGAACATAACACAAATAAATGGATTTGAATTGACTATTTTTTTATACAAACTCGTGTATGACACGACCTGTCAACACGAAGTGTTAATGGGTCGTGCTCGGGTTCAACTCGCTTAATCCGAATTGACCCGTCAACATAAATTTTTTAACTCAAAGAAAATTGACATGACATTTTCATTACATGTATGAGTTTTTATATTCTGATGATTTATTTTTTCCATTGCTTCTGATATTTAATTTGGTTGCGCAATGTACGATTAACATATTTAATTAGTATTATAGAAATAAAATATTAATTATTTGTAACTGTTTATCAAGCACTGACATAATTATTGTATAAAAAAAATATTATTACTTATTATTATTATAATTAAGTTAATTTTTAGTTTGTAGAAAAAGTATGAGGAGAGATTCAATTAAGTGAAAATAAAATCTTAAAGTTAAATTTTTTATTCAAAGTTTATGTGGGTCAACACGAGCACGACACAAAAATAAACAGATCAACTCGACACGACACGATTAGTTAAATGGTTGGGTTAAGGTTGACAAATGTTTGACACGATTAATGTTCGACATGACATGAACCCGACACAATACGACTCGATTGTCACTCCTAATATAGATTGAATAATTTTTTATATAAACTGGTTTAACTCAACATGAACCCGCTTAACTCACACAATTGTCAAGCTTATATGAAACAAAATACATTCTAGTTTTAGATTTGAAAATAAGTCTCATTTAATATTACAACTTAGGGTGAATCACATTTTGCACTTTTAAAAGATTCTTCTATTGTCGACTTGTACTTTTTAAATATCAAAATCTTTAATTTACATCATTAAAATCATAAAAAATGTGTTCTCGAAAGATTTTCAACCCAACCCTGAACAACGTTGAAAACTACCAAGTTCGAGTACGGTCCAAGGCAAAGGGATTTTTAGATGGAATAATGCATTTTCGTATTGCCTAATTCTATAGTTCAAATATAGGTGGAGTTGACCCTTTAAAACATCATACTAGATTTTAACTAAAACAACTAAGAGGAAACGTGAAATAACTTTGAATTTCTAAAAATTATTTTCTATCTCTAGAAAGCACTTCATTTCTTGGTGTTGCTGGCAAGGAAAGGAAGTTAAACTAGGTCTCTAAGGTAACTCACTCATGAATTAGCCTTGACTTATCTTTTCATCGTAGAAATTTATAAATTCGAGAGCTGAATCATAGTAGGGAAAAAAGAAGAAGCAATCATCATGTTTTGTGTGGAAAGAATGGGTTCATCAAAATGGAGTGTTCTCGTATTCGAGGTATTTTATTGAAATAAACGAAATAAACAAGGGTGTTTTTACCAACTCGGTCCGCCCGGTAAGCATTCACGACTAAGCAAGACTCAAATGTTGTCTCATTTGCTATCTCGCAGTACATATTTTTTTTTATACAGCTTGCGACCTACAAAAATCCCAACCCACTTGTCATGGTCCACTTGCTAGTATAGGAAAGTTGTTTAGGTAGCTCAGATAATTAGAGTAAAGGACTAAAAATCCTTGTGACAGAGATTCGAATTCACTTCAAAAATCAAAAATCTCAACTTGCACCGTCAATATCTTAAAATTATAGCAACGTGACCCAAAGCCAAACTATCATTCAATTTTCTGTCCAAAACCAAAGCACGTGACTGATATGTGACAATGGTTTTATAGTTAAAAGTCTTTGTCAAAGGGAGGAACTCAACCTCAATCAGCTGCCCTGTATTACTAAAGAAAAAAGGGAGATGACCATAAATCGAGGTTGAGTTGGTGGCCAAAGAGAATCATACTTTGCTAACCGAGCTTGTGAAAGGGAGGGAAAAGCATCAGGCAACCTAGAATGATGACAAATTTTTTAGGGCCAATTTCCTCTTCCTTCCAAATGTTTAGGAAAGGGACAACAAAGGGGAAGGAAAATTTTTCTGGTTGTATAGTGGGATCCGTTCTCGACCAATTGATTAGTCAACTAGTCTATACCGATTGAAAGAGATTAAAATGATTCATGTGTACTCTCCCAATGAAAACACAATAATAACATGGCCAGAACTCAGAAGGCAACAAAAGATCGTTCGAAAGCGAGTAACTAAAACCTCGATAGTGTCAACGAAAACATCCAGAAAACAAGATAGAAAGAAATACAAGATTAACGAAGGCTGAACAAACAAGCATAGATCAAGTAAACAGTATTCCTATAGCACTTGGATTGTGGATTTTTCAGTTTATGGGGATGGTATGCGATTCATAGCTAGGGAGAAAATCATTTACTAGACATAAGGTAATTCCCTTGTTTGCTTATGAATAATGTTCTACCTCACTCAACTTACACTGCGCATCTTGTGCTATACCTCTGAAATCTACAGACGAGGCAATGTCAAAGACTAGATTAATTAGATCATTCTGGTTTATCCGTAGCACTTGACCATCATTCATGGTCACACCTATTTTTTTGGCTTTCCACTTGATTTGTCGATAATTACTGAGATATTTCAGCTAGACAGTTCGACAAGAGAAGTACTGCTCCTGGTAATTGTCATCACTAGGGAAAAGAAGTTGACAACAGTCATAAGATGGACACTTAATTCCAATACAATAAGGGTACATCAGTGCAAGTCAACTAAACACTTCAATCAAAAAAAATAAAAATTGAACACCATAATTGATGAGTGGGTAGGCGGATTAAGTGCACCTCTTGCCTAGTGGGAAGTAGTGGGGTTCCTTTCTCTCGTATACGTTTTTATTTAGATTATTTATATTTTTGAATTTCTAATTGAGAATCTTTCTAAGAAAAAGATCTCTGTCTACCTAAAAAAAGCATGATGCATCTGGGATTGAACTCAACGAATTGATAGAAATTTGAATGGCATTTTGGATTCTAGTCACAATGCTATAAATTTATGACATTGAAGATGTAAATTGAGCATTTTGATTTTTGAGACTGCAAATTGAGAATCGAAAATTTTTTAAGTAAGCAAACTACAATTCGTCTTAGAATTTATTGACAATATATAATAACCTTAATGAACTAGATTCACAAATTAGGCCGTCAAATTAAATTTAAATAAAATTGGTAATACCGAATATAAAATTTGTCAACCAAAGAACCAAATAAACAGCCTAGTTGCCCTAAACTTATATACTAGTTTTAATTTAGCAAAATTTAGCCCTCGTAAACAAAAAAAATTATTTCAATTGAACCTTCTAACTTTTCAAATCTCACTCAAAATGAACGTTCCTCCACTTACCAAATTTCATAACAAAAATGACTCACTTGAATCTGATTGTTGATCGTAGTTCCTCCACTTACCAAGTCTGTGACGATCTCCAAGCAAAAAAAAAAATCGAGTAAATTGTTTATTTAGCCCTATACAATTGATTTAAGCGTGTAAAATACATTTTTAGTCCTTAAAGTATGCGTGTAGTATCTATTTGATCCATAAGGTTCCTAATTTGTAGCTACGTGGTTCAATCCCAAATGTATGCCAGAAAATCATTAACACCCCTAGTCATGCACCAATCACGTGAAATCAATTAGACACAAATTAAGAACTTTAAGGACCATATATGCACAATATTAGGAACCACATGATTGACACGTAACCGACGACGTTAACGATTTTATGACAGACGTTTGAGTTCTTACCACGCAGATAAAAATAAAGAACTTTAGGGATCAAATAAGCACAATTGAAAGATTGACGATCAAATATACACTACACGCATACTTTGAAGACTAAAAATATATTTTACCCTTGATTTAATTTAGCCCTAACATTAAATTAACTCAATTGAATCTTCAACTTTTTAAATTTGACTCAATATGAAACATAATTTGAAAATGATAGGATCCAAATTCAGGAATGTGGGGAACCCTAGCTGGTGGCCAGAGGGATTCATGAAAGAGTGAGAGTTGATATTGGAAAATCTGGTCCCCTTTACATCAACAATTAATAGTGATGAAAGAAATGTGTTGTAGTTATACTCCCCCCCCCCCAATCATTTGCTGAAAAGACTCTGATGGCTAATCATCTGCCATACTAGTCCCCACTCATTTACTCCGGTTGATGTCAATTGCTACCGTGACCACATTCACCACCACCCACTATGGCGGCACCACCAACTCCACCGCCATCTCCGACGATTATCAATCACAACCCCTCTCAGCTAACTTTGATCACCTCATCCACAAAATTCTTCAACAAAGGATACAGTGCAACTTCAAAAAACGCCATTAATGCTTTGCTTGTTTGTATTTACTTTTCGCTATCGGCGTGATGCCAAGGGAATGTGACATCTTTTAAAGCAAAAGATCAGTAGTGGAATTTCTCGAAAACGACCGCATACTTCTACTACTACTACTCAATCATCTCCCAATTTTCTTCCCTTGTATGTGCATCACCAATCACCACACACGAAAAGATAATGAAAGCAACTTGTTAACATTGTCCCTTCATAGATATCCGATAAAATTAAAACGATACAAAGAAGATTAGTGCCGTTGTTGCGCAAGAACGACATGTACAAATCGAGAAATTGTTCTTTTATTTTGAACAATTTGGATTAAATTATTTTAAACAATTACACAAAGCAATCCAAGCTATTTTAGCACTCTCTATAAGAATAATTTGAATTTAAAGATGATGAGCCCAAAATCAATTGGGTCAGGTCCAATGAATCAAGAAGGCCTAAATCAACTAAAGGGTGGTTCATACCCATTTTGCAGGTCCGACCCAGTTCGTTCCAATGTAGGATCCGAGAAGTCCATAGAGATAGGAGCACATGGTAGAAAATATCGGGATATACATTCATGGAAATTCAATCCTACCTTAATTGTATTTACCAAAAAAGTAGAGTTCTCTCCCTCACGTCACCGCATTATCAAACCTATCTAATGTAAGCTCTTTTCACAAGGACGAACACCTTTGGAATTTGAAAAGACCTTGAGACCTCTACTTCTTGTCCTCTCTACACCTCCATAGTTTCTCTCTTCCAAAACATTGTAAGACTCCCAGAGTATATTCTCCTAGCTACTTTATTCATCAATAAAGATATCTGGTCACCGCTACCATTCTCAAGAGTAGAGTAGGTCACTCGAACTGAATCACTATAAATTTGCGTATTTGTTCTTATTTACTATTTTTTTATTTAATTGTCTATTTACTGTTCATTAATTACACCCTTATATGTACTCGACTGTTCATCTTGTACGATACTAATTTGTGCATCATCAAAAAAAGATGGTACATATCTTTCACCACTTGTGTTTCTTCTGTAGCGATGAGTTGTCATTCTTGTTTCGGATGTAACTGAGACAGAGGGAAAAGGGGGACAGATAGGGGTCTTTTGGTAGGTTTTGTCATTTTGGATCGGATTGAGTTAGTTAGATCAATCCAAACCCATCCAACTAAGTTTTGGAGATTGGTTTAGATAGAAAAAATATGTGGGCCCCACAATATTGATTGTATTTTGACTATAATGCCCTTCGTTCAACTCAATTTTCATTCAATGTAATGACATTTTAGTAATTTAAATCCTAATCTCAATTAACCTTTTTGAAACCCATTCCGGGTTAGTTTATTTAAGCCTACATACGTGAGGTAAAATTCATTATTCAGATTGGGATGGGTATAACCCAATTATTTAATCCTCTTGTTTAAAAACCAAACATGGGTTAGACCATCTCTAATGGAGATCATACCCTTATACAAATTGAGTAAAAAAAATAAAAAGTTTAATTTGATATAAAACTCTCCAACGAATAAACCTTTTTTAAGACCCAAATCTTTTTAATAATTCTTAGCTTATTACAAGAGATTTTTTTTTTCATTTTTGCCTCCAAAACTTTTTTTTTTCATATGGAAAATTTCGAACCATATTTTTTTCATTTCACAATAAACACAGCGAATCAATGAAACCCGTATAAAAATAATAGATTTTTCCCATTCTAAATTTTTCTCATTCCACCGAATACAAATCCAAATTTTTCCTACTCCACCGAATACAAATCTCTCTGTGTGTGTAGAAATAAGCTTTGGGTAAAAGAAGATTTTATACAAATTCAGATTTTGTTTAAATAAACTCGTGTAGAAATTTATCTCTGTCCCATTCCATCGAACACCGAGTGAGAAGTGAAGAGAGAGAAATAATTTACCTAAAGGAAGTACCAGCGACCATTGAGAGCTTGTGTAGAGGCAAAATTAGCAGCCGTTGAGATCTTGGGTAGAAGGCGAAGTGTGCGATCAGCTTAGAAGACGAAATTAGTCTTGAGGCATTTGAAAATTTGTGACTGTTGGAAAAAAAAAAAGTATGGTATTTGAGTTTTCCTTCATTTGAGTTTAAAAAAAAAAATTTTTTCACAAGGACTTAATTTTTTTTTAAATTTTATATCAAAATAAAAGAAATTCAATAAAATAGTCTTTGAGTGACCATCGTTCCACGTGGTTGGTGCATTAAAATGATCAAAATTCTATTTTTGAATTTAAAATCTATGCAAAATGATCAAAATTCTATTTTTGAATTTGAAATCTATGCTCAGCTCTTCGTGAATATACATTAGGTTGTGTGTTACATTCCCGATTCAAAATCATTAAAAATTAAAACTACAACTAATTATAACGTCTATGATGGTACGATAGAATTTACTCAATCCTACATTAATTACCCAAACACACAGAAAGTGAATCAGAGACCATGGGCTCCTGGTAATACCTATAAAGAGACGCAAAACTCCAAGCCCAACACTTACCCGCCTTCTTCTGCATCTCATGTAAGAAAGAGAGGAGAGAGAAAGAGAGAGACTCAAGCAGTGTCCACGGCGAGTATAGTTCCATCCTCAGATCAGTCACCTTCACCGTTTCGGTTCTGAAGAGGAGGAAGGCCGAGAGAAAAGGCGGGTTGAAAAAATTACGGTTCTCATTCTCTCTCTCAGTTTGGGCTAGATATATAAGATGCGAAGCATGGCGAGCTCAGTCTCTTCAAGAGGCATCGCCGCCATTGTCGGCGTCGGTCCCAATCTCGGCCGCTCCATCGCCCGTAAGTTCGCCCACGAAGGCTACACCGTCGCCATCCTCGCCCGCGACCTCGGTGAGTCCCATCCCATTTCTCTCCCCCTTTCTTTCTCTCTCTAACTAACTAATTAATTGGTATATGATGCATATATCCTTACAGGGAGATTGTCGAGATTTGCTGATGAGATAGCGAGGGAAGAGAAGGCACAGGTGTTCGCGATACGCATCGATTGCTCGGACTCTCGAAGCATCAGAGAAGCATTCGAGGGCGTTCTCTCTCTAGGGTTTGTAGAGGTTTTAGTCTACAATGCATACAAACCCGTCCCTTTTCATCCTACCAATTTCTCAGACATTCGCGTCGAGTCATTCGAGAAATCCATGGCCGTCTCTTCCGTCGGTGCCTTTCACTGCGCCCAACTGGTTCTCCAAATTCCTTCTCAAATTTCAATCTCTCTTCCATTAATTAAGAATTTGATGTTCTCTATCTGGGTGTACATTTTTTGAATTGAAGTTTGTACTTGAATCTGCATGGTTTTTTGCTGATTGAACTTGAAAGGTGCTTCCGGGCATGGTGGAGAGAAGAAAAGGGACGATTCTTTTTACTGGGTGCTCTATGTCCCTCAACGGCATTGCTGGCTTCACTGAATTATGTATGTAAACTTGCTTTATTTCTTCATATTTGTGATTAGCAGAACAAAAACGAACATCATCTTAATTTATTCACTTAATCACTCACCATCATTTCGTTAGTAGATAATAAGTTTCAATATTCATTGAGCCTCATTGCTCATTCAATGTTATTGAGCAGAAATAGTGATTTTTTTATGAGTTCAAAAACTATTTAAGAAGTTTTATCCATGAGATATTTAGGTTGTGGGAAGTTTGCTTTGAGAGCCTTATCGCAATGTTTGGCAAGAGAGTTTCAACCTCAGGGAGTACACGTGGCGCATGTCATCATCGACGGCATCGTCGGAGCACCAAGGTTTGTCCTTTTAAGATTCCCAAGATTCAGAATCTGACACCTTTTATACAACCTTTTGTTCCTTTCTTCGATTTCTGATCACAAAGGAAATTTACGTTCACACTTTACATCATGCCTACCAGGAGGAGGGATATTGATATGTAAATAACCAGTCTAACTGTCTAAGAGATAAGATACGCTGCGGATGAATATTAGTCACAATTTATTGGGACGTTATACTCAATAGAATCAAGTTATTATAATAACGTGTTATGATCGATCTTAAAATATTATAATTATCATGAATAAATTTAAACATCATTAAATTGTATTTTACGGGTTTTAGTACCATACCAATTGAGGTGTTTAGTTCATTAGAAAAATAATTATCTCGAATATTTCGAGTAGTTCAATTCCATTACATGTGTTATAAGCCATTTTAGCATGTCTAAAATGTGACGAAGTATATTTCCAAGAAAAGGCTCTTTCTGAAATAGGAGACACTAGAAAAAATCGAGTCTAAAATGTGGGTCTGAATGTACAATATGTCTAGAGTTGACTCATTTTCATGTTCATTGACTAACAAATCTACTTGATTGTATATTTGTATTAGTACATGGTAGATTGAGGATTTGATAATGTAGGGGTGGCAAAAAATTGTTGCAGGGGACCAGCAACGACGTGGAGTTTGCAGCAGAAATCATCGGTTGGGGAGCAAAAGCAGAGTGGTGGAGGAGGGGACGGGTCGATGGACCCGGATGCGCTGGCTCACACCTACTGGCACTTGCACAATCAGGACCGGACTGCTTGGACCCAAGAGATCGACCTTCGTCCATCAGATCCAAGATTCTTCTAGAATTCCTAATACTACTACTACTACTGTAATTAAATTAAATCACATTTAACGTTTCCTTAAAATTGTCTTTTACATGTTTTAATCTCCAGACAACGCACATGGCAGCTAGTATGTGATGTTCAGTGCCGTTTTATATGTGGGTGGTACTTGATTTAATTTGATTTGATATGTGTATAACATACATACACAGGGTGTTATTGTTCGCTCTGAGTTACAACTTTCAGCTTTGGAGGGTACAGGAGGAAGAACATTTTTTTCAACGTTTTACATGAACCACTTCTTAAACCTTATTTTGTGAAAATTAAGGAAATACTGTTATTTTGACCTAATTGAACTAGGAACATGCCACCTTGTTCAAAAAAAAATAAATTATAGCATGCATCGAAACACTGTATTTTGAAATTTGATTTAAATTATTAGTTTAAAAACAAATAAAATATATTAAACAAAAAATAGAAATACAAAAAAGAGCGATATTTGGAGAAGGTGACGAGATCTTCTTCTGGCAGAGGAGGATCCAATTTGGAAAGGGCCCAGCAGGGTGTAGCTGGGGACTGAGTTGCATGGATGTATAGTTTGAATCGTGTTCCAATTGAGGACACACACAGAAAGTATATGCTACGGAGAATTAGAGGAGAGACAAAATAGAGAGTGGGGCCGGGGGCCTCTTTGTCAAAAAGCTCCTAAAAGTGTCCAGCTGGGGTATTTGTATTTGATTGGAGAATACTCATGGGCCGGCGGTGGACCCTTCATTTCATATAAGCTTGTAAGTGTCTAATCTCTGTCTCTCTTTTTCGAACTCCTTGGAAACTTTCATTAACTAATAAAACTGGTGGCTACAATCAAGAAGTAAAATATTCCTTAACTCATGTGATATGCAGCCTACCCCAATTTGTTGGTGGAGAATGAGTTAGTTCGACTTTGGCTACCCAATGAGTTAAGGGATACGAACAATAGATGTTCAATTGTTTCCACTTGATTCTTGCAAAGCAGGCATATTGGGGTTGTAGCACATTTTTTCTTGAACAGATTTTCTTTGTGTCGATAGAGAATTTGTGTTGATTCTCCACTAGAAATATAGGATCTTCGGAATGGTTTTGAGTTTCCATAGATGTTCCTTCATTGCAAACCATGGTATCTTCCTTTTCCATTCTAGCCACTCAATACCCTGATTTAACCGAATATTTACCCAATTTGTTGAAATGTCACACTCTTTTGTTTTCTTCTACCACTGTTGATAGAGCTATTGCCTACGCCACTTGTCTTTCTTGTTCATTCAGAATCTCTCAGGATTTCACTCTTATCACCTCTTCAACCATGATGACAATACACCCCTTTGATTTGGGCGAAGTAAGGGTTAGTTGTGACTTGTAAGCCACTTATCATCGCAAAAGCAGTTGGAAGCAGACCATGCCCTACGGGCGGGCATCTCCCGCAACGCAAAATAGCGTTGTTCGTTACCACCCAAGAAGCAAAAGATTCGAGAGTCCAGACTGAAAATACATGTTGATTGTTTGGATGTTTTACAGTGTAAATGTGGAGAAAATTAGGGTTCTGCCCCTACAGTGGATGCGCTATACAATATTTATAGAACTATTCCTTATTTTTTGGGATCTCTGTCGAGATCCTTGCCTTTCATGCGTAGAATCCTCATTGATTTTAAGAGTGGTTCCTAGCTAGTTGAGAGTTTTATGCCTTGACTCTTGTTTTCTATTGTTTTGGGGGTGTCTACTGTCATCCAACTGTTCCCTTGTCATTCCCACTGTTATCTCATATTGGGGGGAGTTCTAGCTCTTGTCATCTGAGCTCTGCAGGTCTTTCCTGACCTCTTGGTCTGAGCTCAGATCCAGACCTTGTATTCAGTTGAATTTTCTCTTGGGTATCATCAATTACTAATATCACAAAGGGATGAATGAAAAAAATGGTTGAAATGAAAGAACTCGAGTTACCTATTAATTCACTCCAGATGTGCATATCTACAACCATGTTGATACGGGGTTCGCATATTATGCCACAAGTGTCCTAAGCATTAGTTAAATAAATGTGACGTTCGACCGGATACAACCTAGACTCGATACTCGAGGAGGTGACTTGGCCTTCAAGGTGACGTTGAACTTTTAGATAAAAGATTGTTATTGACTGGGTTCTCGTGGAATGTTATGACCGTAACCTGTTCATTTTGTCAAACCCCATCACTCGTGATGCTCCTCTGAGGTACACATCAAGTTGTTTACTCAAAGAACATTTCACAATCTCGGTCCTCCAGACACAAATCCAAATTTTTTAACATGTCATATGTTGACCCAGACCATTGATCCCTCTAATTGAAATTGATGGTACTAGAATAAAATGTCTAGCTTGGACTAGAGATAGATTAAGACAACGTTCTAGATCACCATATGCCGAGCTGACCTGGAATGGTGTTGGTCAGCTGTGAATCCCCCCATAGACAACCAACAACTCAAAAATTACCAGAAGGAGTAGAAGATGATTTTCACCAGCAAACTTTATCTTGGGCAAGAAATCACAACTTTTAAAATGTTGCATCGTCGCTTTTAGAAAACCATGTCACGCCTAGGAAAAAATTTATCCAACAGTCAAATATTCTCTAACAATTAACAATTCGATTATAAAAGGTAGTGATTAATGATTTATAAAGGGTGAGCACATAAGCTGCCCTAGGGGATATCTACTGTACTCACCTTCTTCCTCAAAGCAATACACTCTAAATAGTAAGAGTCTCAATTACAATAGACTAACCCAGATCTTCAGTTGAGTGAATTACATTATTCCTATGCATTCTTATTCATTTCAGCTCAAACACTCAATACATTTAACTTACTATTCATTCCACCTTAATCTTTTCGGTTTTTCACACCATCAAAAGTCTCCCAAGATCCTAGCAAAGAATAACCCAGTGGAAAATGAATCTTACACTAAAAGATTTACTCGAATAGACTAAACCAAGGCCAAGACTAACAATCATGTTTATCCTTTTGCGCTATTCACTTCTCCCTTAAGGGGAGTCCTACTTTCTTATCTTATGGTGGGGACTTCTCTTTTTGATTTCTTAGCCATCTAGGTCTTGCTAGTGATCTACTCTTACATTATGCTCACGATCCCAGCTAAAGGCATTTACTTCTGCAGTAAAAAAGGCGAATCAAATTCGCCTCCACATTGCCTCCAAATCTTCGCCATGCCAATCTTAGATTTTTAGACAATGCTTTGCCTAGCATTTCCGCTGCAAAGGAGGCAAACTATGTTGTGTCAAGTTTGAAGGTGAAAAGTACTAAGCGAATATTCAAAACCGTGCACTGTTATTTTTATTTTTGTAGAGAAGGATCCTGTCGACCTAAATGAATGTGTGCTATTGAAAAAAATATTCATTATAATGATGATATCAAGTCAATATTGTCATATGGTATTAAGTATTAACAACCAATAATATACAGACAAATAAAAAAATAACCTCACACAAGTCAATAACTACCCGTCTATATGAACAGATAACTATCCACTTTTTTTCCATGTAAATCAACAACTACTCAAATGGAGTTCACTCTCCGTTGTATTGAATATTCTCTCGTGGTATTATACTATAATATCTCATTATGCCAGGTCACTAGTGAGAGTACACGTGTCTGGACTTTATGGGTTACCACACAGTATCTGTATGAATCCAAAATTTAAAGTTGCCCTATTACAAAAAATAAATACCACAAAAAAAATAAACAAACGAAAGATACTTTCACAACACAACAGATAGGTTTGCAATTTCCTCACTTGCTGCCATTGTGGTTGTCGTCGTTATAGCTGTATACATTACAATAAGCTACAAGGCAATTGACGACATATCATCAGGTGGGTCCAATATGTGAGAACAACAACAGACATGACTTACGACTCTCCAATAACAAATTCTGAAACGGTCTCAGCTACAGACTTTACAGTAGGAAATACAGGTTGACGCAGCTGCGACCGGCAACGTAATGTTCTCTAAAAAGTACGCATGGACACAAGCTTCTCTGCCATGGACATGATGGAAAAACCCAAATGAACAGTGCTGGCACCATATTTGCAGCCGTGGAAATCCCAGAAGAATGAAGATAGTAAAAAATGATCGTAATCGCTCTTATCTGCATATTTAGTGGCAAACCAGGCAATGGACAAGAAGCAATTTGGCTCACAATGTCATTGAGCTTTTGCAATGGACCTGCTAGACACACCATGCAACAATTTGACAAACCCAAGAAAACTAAGCTTTCCATCTGTGTGTCTGATCCAGTCATGGAGAACGGCATGAACGGGGACAGAAGGGCTGAGCCCAAGTTCCTGGAACAATATTTACAGAATGCCGTAGATCAGTTTTTAATTTTTGCCACTGATGTACTAACCAGCCTAGTACACAAGATTATAGGGATACAAGTACTTTCTCAGCCCTTGTGTCAGGAGACGGATAGAGACTTGCGTATATGGATGACATTTGCATTTGTATTCAATGAAATCAAAAGGTAAATTCCTTTTTTAGATGTAAACAAGAGTTCAACTCACCGATGCCAATTCTTCAATGACAATGGCCCTGTTCCCATCCTTCTCAAAAAGCTCATAGGCACAACGAGCATGTTGCTCCCATCGATCAAGAGCCTCAAGTTGATAAACACTTAATGTAGCTGCACAGAATTCCTCAAAATCCATCCTTCTGTATTGGAGTGCATTAAGCTGCCAACAAAGAAGACGAGAGAGTTCACCACTCAAAAGTTAGAACAACATGCAAGACGTAATTGATTATGATGCCTATCATGGTAGTGAAAGAACATACTGATGCTAGGAAATCATGGACTCGGGACTCCTTCATGGCATCTGTTGCATTTTTCATCAAGGCCTGACCAAATCATAGAAGTTGAGACTCATTTAAGTCAAAAACAGCAATGCAATTTAAACATTTATCAAGAAACTAACCTTTTTAATGTTATCCAAACATATGGTGCCGTTTTTGGTTGGTTCCAACAGCGAAAATTGCTCCTTCAAATAAAATAGCTCATCCACAGTCAACGTTTTAGATAAAGCCTGCCACATTTGGTTAAAAATTAAATCAGGAAACAAACTAGTAGGAGATGTACATGAAAGCATAGCGCATGAAAACTGAAACAAATACAAAAAACAGACAGTAAGAATTACAAATAAGTATATGATTAACCGTATCTCACTGAAGGATAATTGCACTAGGAATGTCTCTCACAGCCTAACTATGGCATGTATGATTGCGATCACTTTAAAAACCCCTTACAATAAGCACTTGTCCAGATATAATATTTCAGGACCATATGGTCAATACCAGTGTGTGAAAAAGAAAGTCATTAATTTCCAAGGCCTTCTTACAGTTGCAGCATCATCCTCCGAAAGCCCGATGGCTACAATGGTTTCCACTCCAAATGTACAGCCAACAAATGGTTTCCATGAAAACTATCACAAGAATTGAGAACTACTCTTTCCAGGAATTGGTACCGAGTACAACCTAAGTAGTTCTTTATTTACTTCTCTTCCAAGCTACACCTAAGAAGCAGCATCATAGAAGGAAGACAAAGACTACTGTGCCTTAGTAAGGTAAAACAAATGAGCAAAAGGCACTTTCAACAAACCTTCAAAAGGGACAAAATTGTAACTATCACAGGTAGGGCTGTTAATCAAGCCGAGCTTGAACACTATTTTAAGCTCGTTTATGAGTAAATAATTAAACGAGCCAACTTGTTTATGTGTAAAATAGGCTTGGCAAATGCTCGACAAGGACTCGATTAACACCCCTAATCACAGGTATATTTGAAGCAAGTAGAATCTAGTTGAGATTTGTTCCTGCCATTCATTGCATATACCGAAGCAATAATCAATATGTATTGTCTACTTTGTCTTGGCTCAATGTGAGAAAGTAGTTTCCCATTAATAAAAAGGTGCAAAGAAACAATGGATTGTAAGCATTAGAAGAACTTTTGTTAATTTACATCTATCATTGTTCTTTAGAGTAATGAAAAATCACTTAAGCTTAAGTGCAGATGATATTTTAGTTTAAAAACTGTGAATGGCTACCATGGCACTAAATATTAAGCATATGCTGCATAAACAAGCAAAACAGGTACCAGCTTTGCTATGGATAAGTTTCATTTATAACACAAAAAACATAATACTCAAAGGCTACACCAAACAGTTTTAAAATCAGTTCCTGATTGTTGCAGTCTGGTTATTGATATAGAAGGAAAAATATAAGCTAATAAAGAGAGAACGCAGATAGTGGGCAATGAAACTCTAGTAAAAGTCCATGCAGACACATCAAATAAAAATTTAAGGAAAAAAGAGAAAAAAAGATCAGTTTGTAGTAGCATCATGTGCTCACCCGTAAAGCAGCTTTCCGGAGAGCAGATGAACGCATATAAGACCTCATGAGTTTGAATATTGATATATCTAATGGCACTTTTATGTCATTACTATCTTTTATCCAGGGATGACCTGCAGTGGAAATTTATTAGTAGCACTTCCAGAATGTAAACAACAAAAAGCTCAATGTTCATGACGTGAGTTGAAACACTAACACAAGGCTTGAGCAGCAGTCATTCTTTTCCGTGGGTCCTTGTTCAATAAACGTTTGACAAAATCTTTAGCCTCAGAAGACAGAGAAGGCCAAGGTGGTTCCTCAAAACTTGGATCAGCTTTTAAAACAGACCGAAAGATCCCCGACTCAGTACGAGCCCAAAATGGGCGGCTGCCACACAATAGAATATATGCTATAACACCAATACTCCACACATCAGCCTCTGTACTGTAAGATCTATGTAGAACTTCAGGTGCTACATAGTATGCACTTCCAACAATATCATTAAGCCTTTCATCTACAAAAACATTTGAAATATTAGAACTATTCAACTGATTTGCGGATCAATTTGTCATTATATATATATCAGAACAGTTCATCAAGAATTAAGGATACCTGGCTTCACAAAATCTGACAACCCAAAATCTATGGTCTTCAGTTGTGAGTTTTCATCCTTAGATATAAACAAAAAATTCTGACCCACCAATTAGCTACAGTTAGATCAAGAATACAAATATAACACCAAAGGCAATTGCAAATAACACATATTGTAAAACAACTGCAACGATAACTAAAGATTGTGCCAAATTCTGGGGAATCATAATACTATACTCAAGTTGAAAAAAATTTCATGGATCATTTAAATTTTAAATTGTAGTGAAATAATTTTTTCTTTTTTTTTTTTTATGGGTGGGGTGGTTTGAATAGCCAAATCTTTACTACTCATTTCAAATCTCATTGCACCCAAAAATATCACCATATTATTTTGTTCTTAACCCAAAAAAATAATGACCATAGTGATTTGAACAAATTTGAACAGCATTTTACAAAATCAAGAGTCATTAGAAAGTAATAACCAAGCTTGTGGATTATTAAAGACACTAGGGTTTATAATGATTTTGCATACGATTATTAATGATAAGAAGCCTACCTTTAACCTTTCTAATTTGGAAGTACGCAAATTTAGTCCACTCAACCTCCTCTACACACCAATATACAGGTATAAAATATAAATCTTACACATAGGCAGTTCAAACTTGAGAATATCCCTCACCTCTGGCTTAAGATCCCGGTGCACCACACCCTGGAGATGGCAAAATGAAACAACGCTCAATATTTGCATCATCACAGGTTTTGCATCATGTTCAGTATATTTCCCACCCCTGCAGGCCAAGCAACAAAACATATCATATGCTATTGATCTTTAAAGAACCTGTTCTTTGACAAATTACAATTTGCCCTTTTATGGTAGAAGCCAAAAAGTACGAAATTTGATGAATTACAACTAATATTATTACCTTGAAAGTATTCTATCCAGGAGCTCTCCTCCTTCACATAACCTGAGAATGTATTACAATCAGTAAATTATTGACACATTTTATGATTTTGATACCAGAAACAATCTGCAAAAATATGTGCTGTTCAGAACACGAACGAAACATGAAAAGAAATATTTTAACAGGAAATTAAGACTAAAAAAAATATTAATTAAATCAGATATAAGTAGCAAAGAAGCTTAGTCTTAAGCAGTACACATATCATCACTAGTCAAGCAATTGGATCCCGTAGAGATACAGCAATTCACAGAATAAGATAAAATTCAGAGTAGGTGTAAAGATCAAAGCTTACTCCATCACTATGTAGACATTATCATGGTCTTCAAATGCGTCATAAAATTGTACTAGATTGTTATGTCCGGTCAAAGCTCTCAATATTTTGACCTCCCTTCTCACATCCTCAATGGCTATGGCAGTGGTCATCTGGATAAAAAAATGAGCAAGGAGTTAGAAAATAAGACCCAAAAATTAAGAACTAACAATATTCCTTATTGAAGTAAATCATGCCCTGTCCATAAACTAGTAATTCCACCAATAGAATTAAAGGCAAGTTCATATCAGAAAATAGGAGATAGGACTCAACATCAGAAAACTTAACAAATAAACTAACTATTATATGCAATAATAAAACAAGAAGCAACTGAAAATATATCAAATTACATCAAATAGGTTAGTAATCAACAATAAAGATCCGCTCAAATGAAAATGATTTGATTCATATGATCAGTGAATCACAAAGCAAAAACAACAGTCTCCAAAGATTCGTTTCGCAGTTGCATCAACAAAACTTCACCAACTTAAACGAAAGACTACCGTAATATTCGAATTTTGCATTCAATCTCAAATGAATCCCCTTGTCTAATGCCAAAATAAGCCAACACTACATACACATTACGGATCATCTAAAAAATCACACCAATACAAACAAACATTAATGCTAGACTATAAACGAACACTAAACTATTTCAATGGTACTTGAGAAATTTCACATTTTGCAACTGAGTCCTATAAAATTACACAACTATGTATCATGAGGTGGTTATTCTTGCAATTAAAAAAATGCATAAGCGACCAACTAGACTATACAACAAAAAGTATAAAATCTTATTTTCATCCCAAAAAATTGCCTGCAGATCTGATCACTATAACCTCAAGAACATTCATCAAACTCAGTTCCACAAACACAAAATCAAACAGATCGCTCACGATTCATGCAAATTATCACTAATTCGAATCCAAACAGAAAAATTAAGAGTAAAAATTTCGAACCTTCGATTTGGGTATGACCTTAACAGCAACATCTTGTCCCTTAAGCTCACCTTTCTTGAACTTGGCCTTACAAGTATACCCAAAATGCCCTCTTCCAACCTCATCCCCAAGCTCATACTTGTCCCCAAAATGCTTCGAAAACCCGAAACTCTTATCCAAACCCGCAACTCCATTCTCCGATTCATTCCCCTCCGGTATCGCCGCCTCGTTGGGCTTCACCGACCCGTGCCTCCTCGCCAACACCGCTCGAATGTGCTTCGCCGGCGACGGCGGCGGAAACGGCCGCTTGAAAAACCGGTTCGGCGTCGATTTCGAGCTCCCATTCGCTGGAGATCTCGCCGGAGACTTCTTCAACCACGAATAATGGGCCGGACTTGGACTATAAAACGGGAAAAACGGCGTTTTCTTACCTACCTCGGTCACTTCTTCCTTCTTGACAGTTTGATTACCATGGTTTTCAGCATTTTCAGGTGGTTTAACGATATCCTCAACCGGAACAAAATTACCCTCTACCGGAACAGGGATTTTCTTTGTGGATTGATGATTGTCGGAGAGATTGGGTTCTGGGGAGGGCTTGGAAGTGCAAATTCCCATTTTGGTACTTGTTTCCTCTTCCTCCCGAAACACAATATATTTAAAATCGTAGTTTGCAAGCACTACATGAAGATTTAATCAGAAAAAACTGAAATTTGTTTCCTGGGTAATCCACTGATTTACTTTGAAACTTTGTCCTGGGCGATGAGGAGAGAGAAAGAGGGATCTGAAGATGGTGCTTAAGGGTAAACGACGATGAGTTCGCTTTTGTCGATGACTGTCGATTGAATTCACCTTTACCCAATTGAAGTGGAAAATTACAATAAATTAATAAAGAAAAGAGGGATTCACACTTTGTACCCTAAAAAATTTAATAATTTTTACTTTTAACCCTTAAAAATTAAATTTTTTACATTACACAGTATATTAAAAATGTTACAACTGATCTTTCCATAGCTTTCATGACTCATTTGGTCAAATATCACTTCTTGACATAAATGAAATTAGAGTTGATAATTGAGTCAAACTCGAATAATACTTAAACAATTTTTTAAACTTATTTAAAAAAAAAAGCTCGACATGCTCGGATAAAACTCATAAAATTCAGCTCATTCATTTATAAAGCAGTCGAGATGCTTGGGCTTAGCTCGGGTTCACTTGGCTCAAATTCGAGCTTGAAAGACTCGACTCGAATTCGAAAGACTCGACTCAAGCTCGCAAAAGTCAGCTCAATTATCAACCCTAAACGGAATAGACAGCAACAACTAATGCAGGAGTAATATTGCAATACTTTTAATATATAAAAAATTTGCTACTTAAGAATACAATTTTAAATAATTTTGGGATACAAAGGATAATTCATCTTAAAGAAAAAGGTCAAAGATCATGAGTGTGGGCCCAGGATGTACAATTGTGTCCACGTGGCTGTCTTCTGGTTCGGTGTGTTGGATTATTTTTCGTGGGTTTTATTGTCTGAAGCTCAATTTGGGGATTAATGTAAGGTAGGGTCGTAGGATAGGACTAATCTTATAAGGGGGCGGTGGGGGGTGAGAAGACGAATATGCCCTTGAATTTGACTGATTTTTGTCGGGTTATTAGGACAAAAACAAATACTGAGGATTAAGATACAATTTCTTCTGTCTTGGCCTCTGAGCCGCAATGGAATGTGGAAATTCAAACTCTGACTGTTTCATTTGTTCAAACAAAAAACAAAACTGGAACTTCAAGGAATTGAATAAGGTTAGATGTAATGGTATAAAATTAATTCAATGTTTATTATTATTTTTTTGATTAATAAATTTAAAACAAAATATATATATATATATTTATTTATTTTTTGAAAAAACTTCAACCACACTCCCTCTAGTTTGCCATATCTTCAAAGACACCCCCT